>FIZR01027262.1:0-40951 GCA_900060175.1 Ferrisia virgata
GTTAAAAATATCAATTTTGATGACATAATCGATCAATTTGCGGAAATGAAATCCCAAAAAATAAAGTTATAACCTTATATTATAATCAATAAAAAAATATGTTCTATAATCTACGTATAGATATTTTTATTTTCATCATAGCATTAAAATTTTTTTTTTTAAAGGGGGTGACATTTCCCCGGGGTGGCGATTTCCTTACCACGCTACTACAGACGGGTAAGATGGGAGTAGCTTCGGGTTAAGCTATGCCAATTTATCCCGCTGGGGGTAGTCGTGGCTGCGCTGTAGTTAAATTTTTCTAAATATTCCCAAAGGCTGACAATATTTTATGTAGTGGTCATAGATACTCCCAAAGCTGAGCATTATTTTGTAGGGTGATCGTCGTTATCTGTATTATCGCCACAGAAATTCGACCGCAGCGTAGCCAAGACCATCTAGTGGAATAAATTGGCATAACTTATGAAAATTAGGCAATATGGCTGCCAGTTGGATGTTTTATCTTAGGTCCAGTATCTGTACTCGAAACATAAGAAAATTCGCCCCAAAATCAAATTTCGTTGCTGTAAGGAGACGCAATGAATCTGAAAAGTCTAAACCTACAAAAGGTACATCAATGGCCCTTACTGTTTCTGCATACCAAATTTCAACTGCCTAGCTCAATTTGAAGCGAGGATAAGGGAGGAACAGTCCATTTTAAAGGTCCAAAAGGGGTAAAGCCCTCATATCTTCCTTCCTAATTGACCTAGGAGTTGGGTTTGTCGTAAAACTTTTGATTCTCTATTAATTGGCTCAAAAAGGAACAATTTTTGCGATTTTTGTTTCTCAGCACCCCCCCCCCCCCCCCCCATTTGGGCATAACTGAATTTTGACCCAAGATCATTCTCACTCACAACAATATTGAATTCATCGCCAATCCAAGTCTATTGCACAAACTTGAGTACTTTTGGAAACAAATGGTTTCCAGCGAAGGGGGGGGGGAGGGAGATGTGAGAGCGGAATAAAAATATATTATAAATAAATATCTGACATGGCCAAATATTATCGTAGTGGTCTGTTAGGACTTCAAAACGGATTTTGTTGATATTCCCCCTCAACCATCGTAGGTCGATGGACTGGAATAGTCTGGTTTTTATCGACAATACGACAAAGAAAATCAGACTGAAAATTGCAAAATAGTACAATTATCGCAATAGGTTGCTTTTTTAAGCATGATTTTTGTAAAATATTACAAATAAATAGCGTTCTGTGACTTTTTTTTTTAATCATGACAAAGGGTAGAGGTAGAGGTGAATATTAAGATGAATAATTCACACCCCCTCCTACCTCCTAACCACAAATCTCTAGCTCAAGTAGGAGAAGATACGCATGAAAAATGAGAAAAACTGTCCAAACAGCCACTTTTTCAGGCTTTGAGGCGTTGCATCAAGACTGAAAAGTTAAAACGTCCAACAGGAACATTTTTAGAGCTTCTACTAAATCTATATATCAAATTCCACTTTCCTAGCTTAATTTGGAGGGGAGATATGGGAAGGACAAACTTGGAAAATGGAAAAATCCTCCCACAGACTACTATTTTTTAGGGTTAAGAGGGAGAGTAATGATGTTAAGAAGTGGGAATCGCCAAAAGTCACTTTTAAAGCTCTTACTAAATGAACATACCAAACTTCGTTCTTGCAGCTGAATTTTTATGGAAGATAAGCGAAGAACGACTTTTTTTTCAATGTCAAAAGTGGGTAAACCCTCCATACCTCCCCTTCTAATTGATGTAGGGGTTGATTTTTGAATGTGTTTCACAACTTTTTGTTCCCTATCGATCATCTCGAAAATAAACCGTTTTTGGAGCTTAGCACCATTAGTCCCCCCTTCCCTTAACATAGGACGTAACTGAATTTCGACCTAAGGTCATCCCCACTCATATATATCTAATTAATTGTCAATACAAGTCTATTGGCCGATTTTGAGCCCAATAAATGAGGGTTGAAAAAATAATAAATACCTGACGTGGAAGAATTGTTGACACTCCCTCCCCCCTATCCCCCCTCATCTATCATAAACCAACGATCTGTTATAGACTAATTCATTAACAGGGCTGTAAAACTGAAAAAATTTTAGTTCCAGTTTTGGTTTACAGTTTTTTGATTTTTCGCTTTTTAGTCTTAGTTGCTGTTTTGCTTTCAATTTCTATTAAAAATTTTTTACCACCTCGATACGATGTTGTTGATTATCATTAAATTGCTGCACAGGTTAAAAAATAACTTAAAAGGTGAAATTGCAAAACTAAAACTGAAGATTAAAAATGTTTCAGTTTCAGTTTTTGCAGTCTTGCTAATTAAACGTTGGAAATTCTATGAATTGAACAAAAAAAAATTCTTGGTATTAGAAAAGGGCTCTGATTTTTGTGGTAAATTTGTGTGAGTATGTGGGGAGGCGAGAAGGAGTGTGGGGCTGTAAAGTGAAAAAATTTCAGTTACGATTGCAATTATTAGTTTTTAGTTTTAGATTTTTTACGTTTCAGTTCAAGTTTCAATTTCAGCTTTTTGAATTTCAGTTTTCTTTCCAGTTTGTTATTTTACAGTCCTATCCTTTACATCGGTAAAAATTTAATTTTTTTTTCGTTTTTAGGAGAAACGAATAGTTTTTGAACTTCAGCCATGACTTCAACTTCCACTCACGAGGGAAACTTACAAAGTGCCAGATGCTGATCTAGCTGATAGTGCGCCTGCAAGTAGAAGGGTATGCAATCATCTCAATAACATGTACAATTTTTCTTAGACGGGCCTACTATTTAAAAACAGTGTTACCAATGCTATAAATATCTCCTGAAGGGGCTACGATAATTTTTTGTTTGTACATAAAAAGCAAAAAACAAAAAAAAAATCGCAGCTCCTTCAATTTACCTGCTAGGCAAATCTTCATTATGACTTTTTTAATTCCTCCCTGCAAGCAATATACGCGATGAAGTTTTGCCAGACGTTTCACTGGATTGTAGTAATGCGTGTATGAGACATTTTTAGTATTGGTAACACTGTTTTTGAAAACTAGATCCGTTTTGGAGAAATGATTTATGCTGTTGAAGTGATTGCATACGCTTCTACTCACCGGCGCACCATCAGACAGATAGCATCCGGCATTTTGCGAAGTTCCCTCGTCAGAAGTGAAATTTTGAAATGTGTGACCAAAGCTGAGAAAAATTTCAGTATATTTTTTCGATTTTTCATTTCGGGTTTAGTTTAAATTTTTACAATCCGGGGGGAGGGGGAGTGAGGGCGTTTACCTTATCTTACCCAAAGCCATTGCTCTTAAAAATTATTTCGAATTGTTGCGAACTTTTTTGAATCAACGATCGAATTGATTTAAATAGATATCGCTCATCCCAGCTAACGAATACTTTTAGCAAATATTTTCCACTGGTCTCGGACTGCATTAATTTACTTGGACGTGTACTATTTTTGGTTAATTCATAAACATAGTCTGTAATTTTTTGAAAAAGTTTTTCACTTTGGTGAACTTGGTCCATGTAGGTAGGTCTAGGTATCCATTCAGCATTTTGAAAACCTCAAATAAATAGGTACATATGTAACAATTCCAAAAATTTTCCACATCAGAAATTTGCCATGCGTAAACGACAAGCTCTACCCTGTATAAAACTTTCCATTTTTCTTTTTTTTTTTTTTTTTTTTTTTTTTTGTCAACTAGCTAACGCCCTAAATCTCCCAAGTTTTTCTTTTAATGTTGTAATTTTCCATTATTTGACCAAGTACGAACATACGAATATCTTTGATTTCACATTCGTACTTGTTTGTTTTGCGCGTGTGCCAGCAAATTATTTGTGTTCATTTGTATTAACTCTCGTACATGTAATGAAGATTTTTTTTTTTCTAAATTGCGCCAATGACTGCATAGTAATTCGAATATTTAAAAAATACGCAATGATAAAGGAGTCGTAAGTTACTTTTCATGATGAAGTGTTACGAGGTAGGTAAAATCAGTTACCTATTCGTACATAATATCTCATGCTTGTACAGGCACTTAGCAGGACCATACTTGACTGCTTGGTATCGAAAAGTATGTACATAGGTATATTGTACAATGTACACGTACATTTTTCCTGGATTTATCGTAAATCTAAATTCTGATAAGAAGGTACTCGAAGATTATCTTCTCAAGTTTTAATATTCCGTTATCCTTATCTGTTCTATTAGGACTTTGGTACGTTTGCATAAGTTATATATACTTGTATACGTATTTAATGTGTTTCTGTGTGGGTATGTAGCCTAAGTACGTAGGTAATTCAGTATATTACCGAATTTTGCCCTTTGAATTATGTAAATTTTATCTAAAATTAGAGTACCTGTTGAAACTTTGCATATTTTTATAAAAATGCTAATACGAGAAATGTGAGCTAGAATTGAATCACATTAAATATTTAATTTTCTTTTCATAAATAATTGGACGTATGTACGTTTTGTATTTCATGTTGTTGTTTTTTTGGAAAATTAATTTCATATCATTTGTTGCGGAGCCCTGGTATACCCTTGCCCATTCTAAAGTGAATTTTAGAATTTTCTTTCCAACTTGCATTAAAATATGAAACCTCCCCTGAAAAACATGTTATTTTTGGGTCAGAAAGATCGGGCGGAATTTTACGCCCAAAATTATGTTTTAGGGTGATCTATATTAATTTTTGGCGAATGACGAATTCCAAAATTTGAGGATAGGGTTATTTCAACATTTGGTTGATTGGGGGGGGGGAGATACTTTTTATCGTAATTCATATGATTCATAAATCCGTTCAGGTGAAGTAAAAATGAAGGAGAATTACTAATTAGCTTGATTTTCTTTGTCTTATTGTTAATGAAAAGCAGGTCATTATGGTCCGTTGACCAACGACGCGTGAAGAGGTGAGAGTACTAACAAAATCCGTTTTGGAGTCCCGGAAGAGCATTGAAATTATTTATGGCCATGTCGGATATTATACTCCTTTTTATTTTAT
This sequence comes from Ferrisia virgata, assembly GCA_900060175.1. Taxonomy (NCBI): domain Eukaryota; kingdom Metazoa; phylum Arthropoda; class Insecta; order Hemiptera; family Pseudococcidae; genus Ferrisia; species Ferrisia virgata. The sequence continues at coordinate 4,994 of FIZR01027262.1, forward strand.
CTATCTATTTTTCAAAACTAAAAATCATTTACTCCACTTTGTATCGACCAAAATCAGTCAAATTTGAGAAATCGGCTTAGATTGGCAGCGAATTTGGTATTTGCGAGTGGGGATGAACTTGATTCAAAATTCAGCCATGCCCAAATTTGGCGGAGAGGGTGCTGAGGTACTAGAAAATGCAGAAATTGTTTGTTCTAGAACCAATCGATAGAGCATCGGAAGATGTGTGACATGTGCAAAAATCAGCCTCCTACGTCGATTAGAAGAGGAGATATGAGGGGGTTTCCTCTTTTCTGATTTTGAAAAATAGTTTTTCCACGCATATCTGGAATCTTGAATGCGCTTTTTAAAGGTTTCGACTTTTCATTCCCATTGCACCACCTCACATCCTCTAAAAATTGGGAGTTTGCTAGGTTTTTCATATCTAGTTTTTGATCTTGTTCCACGCATATCTTCCCTTCCAAATTCAGCTACGAAGTTAAAGTTCGGTAGGTACATTTAGTGGTGGTCTTAGATAAGCCTTTTGGGAGTTTCGACTTTTCATCTTCATTGCACCCTCTCACAGCCTCCCATAAATTGGTTTTTGCTAGGTTTTTCATAGTTTTTCAGTTTATTGTACGCATATCTCCCTTCCAAATTGAGCTATGAATTTGAAATTTGGTAGGTAGATTTAACGGTGATCTCAGATGTACCTTTGGGAGTACCGATTTTCCATTCCCATTATACCTCCTCACAGCTTCCAAAAATTGGGATTTTGCTAGGTTTTTCATAGTTTTTAAGTTTTTTCCACGCATATGCCCCCTCCAAATTCATCCATGAAGTTTAGATTTAGTGGATAGACCTTTGGGGGGGGGGGAGGGTGGATACGATTTTTGAAGGTTTCGACTTTTCATCTTTGTTGCACCCTCTCACAAGCTCAAAAAATTGGATTTTTGCTAGGTTTCTCATAGTTTTTGAGTTCGTTTCGCGCATATCTCTTCTCCAAATTGAGCTTTGAAATTAAAATTTCGTCGGCAGATTCAATGTGGTAATCGTAGATGTACCTTTTGGGAGTTTCGATTTTTCATTCCCATTGTACCTCCTCACAGCTTCCAAAAATTGGGGTTTTGCTAGGTTTTTCATAGTTTTTAAGTTTTTTCCACGCATATGCCCCCTCCAAATTCATCCATGAAGTTTAGATTTAGTGGATAGACCTTTGGGGGGGGGGGAGGGTGGATACGATTTTTGAAGGTTTCGACTTTTCATCTTTGTTGCACCCTCTCACAAGCTCAAAAAATTGGATTTTTGCTAGGTTTCTCATAGTTTTTGAGTTCGTTTCACGCATATCTCCTCTCCAAATTGAGTTTTAAAATTAAAATTTCGTCGGCAGATTCAATGTGGTAATCGTAGATGTACTTGTTGGGAGTTTTCAATTTTACATTCCCATTGCATCCCCTCAGAATCTTGAAAAATTGGATTTTTGCTAGGTTTTTCATAGTTACTGAATTTATCACACGTATATCTCCCTCCCAAATTGAGCTCTGAAGTTGAAATTCTGTATGTAAGTTAAGTGATGGTCTTAGATGCGTTTTCGGGGGCGTTTCGATTTTTCGTCTCCATTACATCCCCGCACAGCGCTCGAAATGGTTTTTTTTTTGGGCAATTAGTCGTATTTTTTGAGTTAGTCCTTCTGATACCTGTCCCCCTCACCTCCATATTTTGATAGGGGGTTTAAACTTGATACATATATTCGACAAGAATCCTAGATGTGCCTCGTTGAGTGGGGGGAGGGGGTGGCGGTGGTTCAGCTATTCAGTCCAATATGTTTGTGTACCTGTACCCCTACCACTGATCAAGAAAACCCATCACAGTGTGCCCATTTTGTTTATTCCACAAATGGGATAATTCTCGTATCGTTTTTATTTGACGAAAATCTGGCTTCAAAACGAACACGTTTCGTTGATTTTTCTTCCGGTGACAAAGTAAATTCCAACTTTATACTTCATTCTTGTAAATTGGCCCTACAACGTGAGTTAGAAAATGGTTAAAGATGAAATTTTTTCTTTCACTAGATAGGACAGCTCACTATGTAGACGAGTATTTCTTTATGTACGAGTTTGTAGAATTTTCATTTAATTAGTAATAACGTGTGTTGTACGAGTACGTCTACGTATATCTGACAATTGATAGCAAATTGAAAATGAATGACTTGGTCGCTGGCTACCGGGTGCCTCGTAATTCGTAAAATATTATTAGTCACGCACGACGTACGCGTCCAAACGTGTTTTCCATATTCTAAGTGATGGGGTGGTGTGGGGCGGGGCGGGGCGGGGGAAATTATTTTCAAGAATACTCGCGATGATGATTTGGGAAAAATTTTGAAAATCTGATATCAAGGGCGTTTCGTGTATTCTGATCCGGGAATACCCTGTTTCCCCCCTCCCCCCCGCCTGTTTTTCCATCGTAGAGTGGATGCCGTTTATACTCGAGTACCTTGACCCTGTTTCGAGCGTTACGGTGACCTTGAAAAGAGATTTTTCGCGGTCCGAGAGCGCGGTGAAATTTTCATTTTTAAAGAGTTTAGTATTTTGGCCAAAGTCCAGAAAATTTTACGTAAGCTGCTCTCTGTGCTGCTGTGTTTCTTTGTCTATTCCCCAGTGCGGTATCTCATCTCTCTAATAGCTCTGTGCATATTCGCGTAGTATTTTCGGTGCGAATTGCGCGGAGAGTAAAACGAACGATAAAACAGAGAGAGAGAGAGAAAAAAATAAAAAAATTAGAATAAAATAAAGGAAGGCGATAATGTTTATACTTTGTTATTTTCGCGACCCTAGTGATTGTTTTGATTCGCGTACCAAACGCGAGTTTTTATCAACATTTCAACTTAACGATATTATTATGCGAGGTATAGAAACCGAGTAGTATAGAATGCGATGTGGATGTACAGAAATGTACGAGTGCTGGTATGCTTTCAATTACGATGTACTTACATTACATGTATATTATTGTGCGTACGATTAATGTAGTAAACGATATTCTTGTTTGAATCGGTTTTTATCGGTATTATTTGATTACTCGGGGACGGCTTATCTTAGTATTGAATTCAGTTCGCTAACGATCCGTCGCTTGCTCGTCGTCCTCTTCGTGTGCCCGTCTGTCTGCGTCTCGTCTACTCTGGCTTTCTTTTTCTTTTTCTTTCCTTTTCTGTGATAGTGTTTCGTGGATTTTTTTCACCCTAATTTACGATTTGTTTTACTAAAAAAATTATACGTATTCGATGGCAGTATTGTTTTTGTTACAAAATTCGATCGACGTGTAAAAAAGTGTCTTAAGTGAATTGATCAGAAGCTGTTGAATTAATCGTCCTTTTGCTATTGAAAATATGTTTCACGATTCGAATGTGAGTATCTTCTCTCTATCTATGTACCCATAAAAAATGTTCTAAGGTATGTGGTTATTACAAATTGAGCTTTTTTTTTTTTTTTTTTTTACCTTTTTATGTTGCTGTACATGTTGGTAGAGGTACTACTCGTACGAGTTCGTGTGGTGTATATGCGTGTATGTAAATAATAATGTAGATGTGTTTTACATTCGCGTACACAGCACGAAATGAAACCATAGAAGAGCGTGAAAATGAAAAGCAAAATCGTGTTGTAATTGAAATGTACCTCTCGAACGTAAACAAAATGACAAGATGTTTTCATAATATGTTTCCGGTCGTTTGCCCCTTCGTCTCGTACCGTTTTTTTTTTAATTCTTTTTATTTACTTACATTATAAAGAGTGCGATCGTTAACGCGTAAAATCGACCTACTACGTATGATCGCATTTTATTGGATAATTTAGCTGGAATTGAATAATTATCACGTTGCTCGGTTCAGCTCGTTATTTGCGTTGTAATATTATGTTATGTACTTACTATTGATGAAATTGTTGCAACTACAAGTAATAAAGAAACCGAAATATGTGCGGAAAATTAAACCGCCAGAATAGGTCACGAGATTTTTTGGTAGCATGCGTAGCAGTGTGAGATTTTGATTTAGTTAGCAAATTTTTAAATGTATTTGTTTTGTTTGGATTGTAAATAGCGCGAATATAATAACGATACAGAGTACGAACTGATAATGAAAGATTGTATTAAAATGCATGCCAGAGTCTATAAGAATGCGATATGAAGTCGAAACGCGATAATCAAGTCTTGATGTGTAATTTTTTTTGACAGATAATGCGCTTAGAAAGCTGAAAATTGAATACGGTTGATCGAAAGTGAAAAATAACCCGATATTTGGACTTGGAACCTTCGAAAATGTAGAAAACGATAGGTCACACGGTATACTTGGGAAATTGATTTTTCACTCATTTTATATCTTGCTACGTAGCGTATTATTGATGGTGAAAGAGCACCCCGAGGGGAAGGCTAAGATAGATGGATTGGCTCTGTCTGCGGGTTTTGAAAATGATCAAGAAACATGGCTAAAGCATAGAGGGCTACGTATTTTGGAATTTTCACCCAATTAGTGGGGCAGAAATGAACGAAGCAGAAACGAAACGAAGCACGTAAACTTTTTAGCCTGATTTTCTATTGGAAATAATGTTATCAATGAAGCCGGATTATTACAGTCTGTAGACCGGAGCCGGATGAAGGGAAGTATCGACGACTTCCGTTTTGCGATCCTGATGGACCGTTAAGACCACTTTTGGCCATGTGTCAGCCATTTATTCCGGTTATTTTATTTTTATCGTCCCCCCTCCCCCTCCACTAAAAGTCATTTACTCGGCTTTTTACCGAACAAAATCAACCAAAATTAGGCAGTAGGCTTAGTTTGGCAGTAGATTTAATATTTTCGAGTGGCGATGACGTTGGGTGGAAATTCAGTTGTGTTCAAATTTTGGGGAGGGGGTACTGAAGTACCACAATGGAAAAAAATTATTGGTATTTAAACCAATCGACCGAGCCATCACAAGATGTGTGTCGTATCCAAAAATCAGCTTCCTGGGCCAATTAGGAGGAGAGATATGGGGGTATTCCACTTTTTTGACCTTGAAAAAAACCTGTCATACGCATGTCTCTTCTCCGAATTTGATGAGGAGATTGAAATTTGGCATGTACGTGTAAATTATACGTGTAATAGGAACCATAAACGTGCTTTTGGCATAGCAAAATGTGATAAAATGTTGAAAAACCAGCCCTTTACGACAATTAAGAGATAAGATACGAGGGTTTCTCATTTTTGACCTTGAAAGGCTGTTCCTCCCATATCTCCCCTCAAAATTAACGTAGGAGGTTGTAATTTTACATGTTTATTTAGTATAGGTCCAAGATGTGCCTTTTAGGATTTGAACTTTTTAGCCGGGTTTTCTTATTTTTCAATTTTGTTGCACGCGTAACTACCCTTCAAATTAAACTAGGAGGTTGAAGTAGCCCCAAAAATGTAATTTTTTGGCAGGTTTTTATCATTTTGCAAGTTTATGACCCACATAACCCTCCTCTAAATTGAACTAGGAGGTTGAAATTTGATACATTACTTTAGTAAAGGTTCTAAATTGGCATTATGAAAGTTTCAATTTTGTAGTCCCATTATATCTCCTCACAGCCCCAAAAGTGTAATTTTTTGGCAGGTTTTCATTATTTTGCAAGTTTATGACCCACATAACCCTCCTTCAAATTGAACTAGGAGGTTGAAATTTGATACATTACTTTAGTAGAGGTTCTAAATTGGCCGTATGGAGGTTTAAATTTTTTAGTCTCATTATACCTCCTCACAGCTCCCAAAAATGTAGTTTTTTGGCAGGTTCTTATTATTTTTCAAGTTTAACACCCACATAACCCTCCTCCAAGTACCACCAGGTGGTTGAAATTTGTTACGTAGTTTTAACAGTAGTCCTATGTTAGCCTTATGGAGGTTTAAATTTTTTTGATCCCATTACACCTCCTCGCAGCCCCAAAAATATAGTTGTTTTGGCAGGTTTTCATTATTTTGCAAGTTTATGACCCACATAACCCTCCTTCAAATTGAACTAGGAGGTTGAAATTTGATACATGATTTTAGTAGGGTTCTACATTGACCGTATGGAGGTTTAAATTTTTTAGTCGCATTATACCTCCTCACAGCTCCCAAAAATGTAGTTTTTTGGCAGGTTTTTATTATTTTGCAAGTTTATGACCCACATAACCCTCCTCCAAATAGTACCAGTTGGTTGAAATTTGTAACGTAGTCCTAAATTGGCTGTATGGAGGTTTAAATTTTTTAGTCGCATTATACCTCCTCACAGCCCTAAAAATGTAGTTTTTTTGGCAGGTTTTTATTGTTTTTCAAGTTTAACACCCGCATAACCCTCCTCCAAATACCACCAGATGGTTGAAATTTGTTACATAGTTTTAATAGTAGTCCTATATTGGCCTTATGGAGGTTTAAATTTTTTTAGTTCCATTACACCTCCTCACAGCCCCCAAAAATATAGTTTTTTAGCCACTTTTTTTTTATTTTTCAAGTTTGTGACCCACATAACTCTCCTCCAAATTGAACCAGGAGGTTGAAATTTGATACATAGCTTTAATAGAAATCTTAGATCGACCTTATGGAGGCTTCAACTTTTTTAGCCTCTTTGCACCTCCTCACAGTCGCAAAAATGTAATTTTTTTAGGCATTTTTTTCTTATTTTTCATGTTTTTGGTACACATAAATCGTCTCCAAATTAAGCTAAGAGGTTGAAATGTGGTATAAATAGATCTAGCGAGGGTGTCAGATTTGCTTTTTTGGGGGTTTCAGCATTTTATTCTCATTGCACCTCCTCTCAATCCCGGAAATGTAGTTTTTTGGTCGTTTTTTTTTTTATTTTTCGAGTTTGATGGTCGCATAACTCCCCTCCAAATTGAGCTAAGAAGTTGAAGTTCAGTACGTGTGTGCTTTTTAGGGATTTTATACATTCGTCTCTGTCTCTCTACCTGTACCCCCTCCCCCCAACGTTCAAGAAAAAACGTCGCAGACCTCCTCCACTTGTGCTGCTATTTTAGGAATGGAAAATTCGCACATTTCTTTTAGTTTACGAAAATCAGGCTCAAAAAGCAATGCATTACGATGCTTTTTTTTCATAGGAAAGTTGTTTACTTTAATTTTTTTCTGCGCGAGTTTTCGATCCGTTTTCTTTCAAACTTGATTCGCAAATGGATGTACCTGAGGCAAGTGTTGTAAAATTTATTTTTCGGATCCTAAATATTTATACAATATTTCAATTTCATCTTCCCGTAGATGATTTTTCAGTGGTGCTAGAAAATGGGTTTTTGTGTTTTTTCAAGAATTTTTTTTACATCGTTGAAAATTTTTTTTCAGTAAATTCATAGTGAAATGGGCTGAGTATGTTTGTACATTCAAGGTATGTTTTCATTGCTTGTACTCTTTTCAGGGGTTTTCAACGAGTATCCCAGCGTACAAAAATACATTATACTAAATGGCTCAAAAAAATGAAAAATTGCTTTTGATTGGTCTAAAATAGATAAAATATGTTCCATTTGATAAATTTTTTTTTTAATTTCAATTTAAGAGGTAAATGATAATTTTTGAGTGAGTATCAAAAAATTGACTATCAGAGGTAAAATTAAAATATTGCATTTTATCATTTTTTATAAACCTCCGAGAAAATTTTTCGGCAATAATAATTTTGGGTATTAATATACGTAATAGTTCCATTTTTGGAAATAATTTTCAAAGAAATTCTTTTTCAATTTTTTGTATTTTTTTTGAATTTTGAGTCAGTTTTGCATGTTGAAAAAATTTTGTTAAAAAGCTTGAATTTTTACCACATTATTTTTAGGTCATTTTTCTGAAAAAATTTAAATTCAGCCTATTCTACTAGGTACTAAGGCATTTCAATTTTAGTTTCAAGTTGGAAGGTGGTGGTGAATAAAAGGTGTGAAATGACGTCAAATAAACGTGGTAAAAATTTAGGGTCTGTAACTTGACCCTTAACTCCCCCTCTCCCTTCAATCCATCTTTTTGGTTCAAAATTTCAAAATTTATCTGAAAAATGGAAAAAATTATTTTTTTGATGATAACGTATTATAGTTAACCACATGAGACTAAAAAAAAATTTTCACAATTTTTTTTTTTTACTTTTCAGGGGCTCCAAAATTCTGTTAAAAAAATGGAAAAAATCAAATATTTAAAATTTTTTCGACGTAATGAAGTAGAAATACAAAATCTGATAATTTTTTTGCTTTTTCTTTTCAAAAAAATTGTACTTACTTGATTTGTCTCATTTTTAAACATGGGTTTTAAAACGTCTGAAAAGCAAAAAAAATTCGTGAAGTTTTTTTTTTTTTGATCTCTTATTTCAATTTTTACTACGTTCATTTGACATTGTTTCACAACTTTCTTTCACTACCTCCCCCCCCCCTACTCAATTTTCAAGGAAAAAACTAAAATTGAAACGCCCTAGTAGGTACTTTTTGAAGGTGTTATAGTTGGTTGATCATCGAACCTGTGATTCGGAGTTTAATAAAAGGTATCCTATTCTGGTCTGTTCATTTCGTTCGTTGTACAAAAATATCGAGGGTTTTAACATCGATTTATTCGGTATCGTTACACTCTCTCCTTCTCTTTCGCTCGCTGTCACTGCTTTTTTCGCCGTCTCGTTAAATATTATAATTTAATCTCGGAAACTAACGACCGAAATATATATATAAAAAAATGGCGAGGGGAGGGGAAGACGCAACCTTCAAAAAAATATATATACCTGCCTACAATTTTAATGGAACCGTCATCGGTGACGTTCTGTTACTGTGGTTGTTGTACTTTTTAAGGCGTGTTAGTTACATAGTTTAAGTGCTCTTGCTCGTCGCACGTTTCGCGAAAATTGGATATTCACGCAGCATCCATCTTTCTCTCGCTTTTCGGCTGCCTATTTCTATCTTATTTTACGACGTAAGCGTAAGCGTTAATGCAAATAATCTAAAATTCAATTCGAGCGAGTAGGTCTATCTCTATATAGGTGTAAAGAGGTACCAACACATTTACATATGTTGGTACACTTACTGGTATACTTTGCGTTCCTTTCAATGCGATTCGATGTATTAAATTTCAAAATATGCACAATCATTCGAAGCGTGCCGAAGTTTTGTACCCGTTGGGTGCAAATGACAATTTGGTTTTGGATTCTCGGTTACGCAAAGTTCACGTTTGTCAATTTGAAATTGATTTTAGTCTCTCTGGATGTATAGGCAGTGTGGAGTGTGGGGAGGTAAGTAATAGAAGTATGAAATTGCATATTATTGCGTAGACATGTTGGCGGATATCTTGTATTTATTATTAAATTTTTTTCTCCTAAAGCTGTATTATTCAGTACTTCAGAATGTAAATGATTTATGAATTATCGAATAGGTATTCGATACGCGATAAATTTACTTCTTGTACGTACATTATTGTGTTCAGAGGTAACAGTCATTATGCTCGCGATTTTATCAGAATTGATCGTGAGCTCGTGTTATTGTTTCCCTTTTTCTAATAAATTATTTACCTAGCCTAGCTAGAGTAGCTACCGATGCAAAATGCATCTGTTTCCGTGGTTGAGAATTCAGCATTCGAATAAAATTAATGAAATATTATCACGTTCACGTGGTAACATTTATGACAATCGGACAATGCAATCAATATAAAGGAAACTTCGAAGATGACGAAATGCAAGAGTAAATTATGATTGTAAGATTTTATGCAACTGCATTCGTGAAGATGAAATGGTTTCCGTCTTGGGCGTACTTACTTGTGTACATGTGGCTGCATTTTCGTCCAATTTGAGGCTTTTTTTAGCCTGATTTTTTATATACTTCACAGACTATATTGACCTATACGATGGATAGAAGGGACAGTATGAACAAAATCCTTTTTGGGGGTCTAAAAATGATCAATGAAGATACAGACACTGAAACACTTGAGATGCCTCACTGGAGGACACAGACGCGAGGGGATTTGGCAAATAATAAAATAATTACTGGAATATTTTTCACTAGAGAGAGCTCTGATGCATGGCTTGGAAATTTTTCCTTCATTCCGACTGGATGATTATAATTGACCACAATCAATGAAAATTGATAATATATTTATTAACAAATAATAACAACAACAACAACAACAATTGCGAACTATCTTACGTCACCTGACGTCACATCAGGTGATAGCCATCATAACTCATGAAGATCTAACCAATCAGATTGTAGGAAAAAATTTCAAAAAAAGTGTTGCATGTGAAGTTTATTTTGAAAGTTGAAAAAAATGTATTTGTTCTAATCAAGTATCAGCGCTCTCTAGTGGGAATTAGGTGAGTAACTATTTACAAAAATTATCTGTAACCTCATTTTCGTTGTGAACGGCATAGAGGTATCTTGGGTGTTTCAGTGTCTTATCAACGAATTCCTATTTATTTTTATTTTTATTCTTCCCTTACAAATAAAAATCATTTGTTCACCTATTTATTGTCCAAAATCAATCAAAGTTGGGCAGTAGGCTTAGTTTGGAAACGGATTTGATATTTTTGAGTGGGGTTGACTTTGGGTTGAAATTCAGTCACGTCCAAATTTAGGAGAGAGGGTGCTGAGTGGCTAAAAATGGCCAAAATTGTTAGTTTTTAAACCAATCGATCGAAAATCAAAAATTGTGTATTGTATGGAAAAATCAGTCTTCTAGGTCAGTGAGGAGGGGAGCTGTAGGGGTTGAAAAAAAAGCTGTCCCACGCATATCTCATCGTCGAATTGAATTGGGGCATTGAAATTTGACTCGTTTATTGAATGGGAACCCCTAAACGCGCCTTTTGAGGGTTTCAACTGTTCAGCCCCATTACATCCTCTTGGTGCTTTTTGGGCGATTTTTCATTTTTTTTGAGTTTATTTCACGCGCATCTCTCCTCTACATTGAAATAGGAAAATTTAAATTTGACATGTGAGTTTAGTGGAGTGCTAAATATTCCTTTTGGGCGTTTCAACTGTTCAGCCCTGTTGCATTCTTTCACGATCCCAAAAATGTAGTAATCCAGTAAAATTGGCTGAAAGAAATGGACAAAACTGGAAAAAATTCGTACTTTTGAGATTGTTGTTGTAAAATGCTCTAAAAGGTCTCAACAAGCATCCCTTAAAATCTTACACTCCTACTTCTCGAACTTTCCCCATGGGGAGGTGAAATATGCCCCCAAAATTTTGTTTTTGCCTGAAATATGGAAAGATGAGCAGTTTAGGAGTTAAATTATGGCAAAAGCAATTTCTGATAAAATTCCCATTAAAATGATACCAACTTTAACCCTATGTTACTCAAAAGCAGTACCGGTGGGGGGGGGAAGGAATTGCAAAAATAACGGAAATTTCTGCCATCATTTAAAATGGTTGAAAATTTAGCTCAAAATCTGAAAATTAATTCTAATAATGTTCTTGAAACATGAAACATTTAATACGTATAAAGTTCTAAGTATAGTTTCGGGGAGGGGGGGGGGTGAGAGAAACATCAATCCCGTTTTAATAGAGTGGTAACGGTTAAATTTCAGCCACTGTCGAGCTATTAATGATGGATACGTGAGATTTGATACATTTTTTAATTTTGGAGAACGGCAGGTATCGATACCTTCGCTGGGGGGCTCGGGGGTGGAGGTATTGAGGTACCGCCACCTTCAAGAATTCACATACAACAATTAGTGCGTTCTTGGTGTCGATTTCATATAAATCAACCTCGCTGAACACGAATATGGCATTACTTTCCAGATCAGATCAGAAAAAGTACCCCAAATTTGGAATTAGCCCTCATCCCAATTTTCGATATAATTTTAGAAATATCCAAAAAAGTTTGTTTTTTGTGTCTAACTCAAAAACAAGTACGCCGGTCGTATTTTTGATACGATATTCAACGAGTATAGGTGAAATTCCACTCATATACACTTGATTGACATTGTACACCTAAAAGCTGAGGAGCTGCGAGCTCCTGAATTTGCTCGTTCGGAAAATTTGTTTTTTGGCATTTTGGGGGGTTTTGATTTCTCATTACCATCGCATCTCCTCACAGCCTCAAAGAAGTGGTTTTTTGCTAGATTTCTCTCACTTTTTGGTTTTATTTCACTGAAATTTCTTATGTTTAATTCGTAATGGCCCTAGATGTGCGTGGGGGGGGGTTCAGTAATTCATTCCCATATCTACCTGTGCCTTCCTTCCCCCCTTCCCACCAATGGTTCAAGAAAACACGCCAGAGAGCGCTATTTTTTTTATTTCATAAATGGAAGGTTCGTATACATTATTTATTTTATGAAAACCAGGCTCAAAAACCATCGCATCGTGATGCTTTTTTTCTTATTTTTTTAGCTTGATTTTCTATGTCATATTGTCAATGAAAACCAGGCTATTTACGTAGAATCGACCAACGGTGGATGAAGGGGGGGGGGTTGTATATTAACAAAATTCGTTTTGGGGTCCCAGAAGAACATTAAGACGATTTTTAGCCATGTGAAATATTTGTTTTTATTTTTTTCCCCGAACATTAAAATCATTTACTCCGCTCGATACCAACCAAAACCACTCCAATTCGGTCAGTCGGCTCAGTTTGGCGGCAAATTAGATATATATGAGTAGGGATGAACTAGGGTCAAAATTCAATTATGCCCCAATTTTGAGGAGGGGGTGCTGAGGGGTCAGAAAATGAAAAAATTGCCCCTTTTTAAACCAATCGATAAAGAGTCAAAAGTTGTGTACATAATTCAAAAATCGACCTCCTAAGTTGATTAGGAGGGGAGATGTGAGGGGTTTTCCCCTTTTTTGACCTTGAAAATGGCTATTTCTACCCTATCTCTCTACCAAATTAAGCTAGGAAATTGAGATTTGATGTATACGTTTAGCGGGGATCGTAGATGTACCGTTTGGGGGGTCTCGACTTTTCAGCCCCATTTCACTCCTCGCAGCCCCAAAAATGTGATTTTTTGGTAGATTTTTTCAATTTTTAGAGTTTGTTCCTCGCATAATTCCCCTCCAAGTTGAGCTATGAAGTTTAAATTTGGCATGTACAGTTAGTAGAGATTGTAGATGTGTCTCTTGGTGGGGGGGGGGGGTTTCCGACTTTTTAGCCCCATTGAACCCTACCTACCTGTGCAATGCTTTTTTTCAATCTTCATAGTTGTAATATATATCACGGAAATCGGGCTGAAAAACCATCGCAAATTGCGATGGTTTTTTTTTCTGCTACCGGGTACTACTCTGATATTTTTTTACGATCACGTACTTTATCCTGGTAGCTTTTGTTTTGTACGTATTGTGCATGCATCATCTTTTATTTATTCAATAACGCAGCAAGATTTACGCGAAGCTAATTTATCTCGTTTGTTTTTAATTAAAAATAACCATTGTGGCTGTTGCGGTATCTGACTATGAGCTTTGTGCATAAGACGGTGCAGGTGTCGGTACTTTATCGTCATTTTTCTCACTCTCCCCCTTCTATCATCATTTCGCCGTTCGGAGTCCTTGACGGGATAAGTGAGGAGAGAAGGGTTTACAAGTTAATATGATTAATCAATGTACCTATAATGTTAATTTTCTTGTCAACTCGTCGTCAAGTGAGTAAATACCTACTATTTGCAATGCAGCGCGTATTGAGTAAAGTTAATCCCCCCTCTTGACATCTCCTGAACCAATCGCCTGTTATGTTTATGTACATTACGTGTATCGAAGATGATGCGGTGTTTAATTACGTTTGAACGTACGTTATGGTATACGTAAACGTATATTGTATGCGATTATAATAATGTACTTATTGTGCAGAATTACATATTCGCTCGTACGTTGTATGTGATTTCAAAACGAGGAAGAAATTGTTCTTGAACTATGCTGTTTTCTTCGTCACTTGTATTTCGTACGTTGCTTCGTATTGGATACACTTTTGCAAGAGTGTTTTCCTTTATTTTTATCAGCGAAGCCCGATGTAGTGAAAAAGTAATCAATAAACTTTGTGAAAATGAATGAGATGAAAATTTTTATTGATTTTTTTCTGTCAGGCTGGCACAGAAAAACCAGGGTAGTACGGTTCATTGGCTTATGACAGTAGGGAAGATAGAGTAATCCATAAAATCCAATTTCGGGGTCGCAGCACACCGTTGAGATAATTTTTTGGGCAAGCCAGATGTTTATTTTTTGTATTATCATATTTCTCTCGGAAACTAAAATCGTTTACTCGGCTTAATAGCGACCAAAATCGCTGAAATTTAATCAGCAGGCTTGGATTGATTGCAGATTTGATGTAATAAATAAGTGGAGGGGTGATCTTGAGCAAAATTTAGGTTACGTCCGAATTTGAAGGGTATTTTTTTAACAAATCAATAGAGAGCCAAATGTTAATCAGCATATTCAAAAACTAAGCCATAATTTTTTAACCTTGAAAAATGGCCATTCCTCGCGTATCTCCTCTTCCAAATGAGCCAGTGGATTAAAATTTAATACGAGTATGTACATTTGGTAGAAATCTTAGATGTGCGTCTTAAAGGTTTCGATTTTTCAGCCACATTGCACCTCCTTACAGTTTCGTGAAAGTGGTTTTTAGTCGAGTTATGTTAGATTTTCGGACTTTGAGATTAGTTTCTCGTGTCTATTTCGATCTCAAATTAAATTAGGGATCTGAATTTTGGCAAGTAGATCTGGTAGAGTTTCCTAATGCTCCTTGGGGTGTGTAAAATCTTCAGTTCGACTGTACCCTCTTACAGACCCAAGATAATGAATTTGAAAGAGGGTTTCGTGGTTTTCAGCCTATTTTTCCATGTCATATTGTCAATGAAAAGCAGGCTATGATAGACTATTGACCTGCGGCGGATGGAACGGATAGTTTAAAAAAAAAACCATTTTGGTGTCCTAGAATACTATAGAGACCGTTTTTGGCCATGCAGGTATTTATATTTTTTTCACCTCTCCCCCCCCCCCATTGAAAAATTATTTACTCAGCTCGATACTGACTAAAATCCATAAAATTTGAGTAGTAGGCTTGGATTGGTGATGGATTTTAAATTTTTGAATGGAAATGACCATAGATCAAAATTCAATCATGCTCAAATTTGGGGAAGGGAGTTACTGGAGGACATAAATCGCAAAAATTATTCCTTATCGCGCCAATCGATAAAGAATCTAAAGTTGTATATCGTATCTAAAAATCTGCCTCGTAGGTCAATTAGGAGGGGTAATTTGAGGATTTTTCTGCTTTTCGAGCTTGAAAACCGGGGTTTCCTCCTCCGCCTCCTCCCCTCCAAATTGAACCAGAAGG
The DNA here is from genome assembly GCA_900060175.1 of Ferrisia virgata. Taxonomy (NCBI): domain Eukaryota; kingdom Metazoa; phylum Arthropoda; class Insecta; order Hemiptera; family Pseudococcidae; genus Ferrisia; species Ferrisia virgata. The sequence goes on from FIZR01027262.1 coordinate 20,232, forward strand.
TTGAAATTTGTTACGTAAACTTAGTAGGGGCCATAAAATGTGTCTTTTGGGTGTTTAAACATTTTAGCTCTATTGTAACCCCTCCTCCCCACACCCCAAAGAAATTATTTTGGGCGGTTTTCTCATTTTTTAATTTCGATCCGCGCATATCTCCCGCCCTCTCCCATAAATTGACCTGGGAAGTTGAAATTTGGTATGTATAAAAGTTCTAGATGTGCCTTTTGGGTGTTTCAACGTTTCAATCCTCTGTTAATCCCCCACCCTGTCCGCCCTCCCCTGCAGTCTTATTTTACACGATTTTTAATCAATTTTCTGTACTTTTTAATCGTTGAAAATCATCAAAAGTTGGGTAAAGATTTGATAAATAGGGTTGAAAAGTGTTGAAAATTGACCCTTTTTGATGATTTTAAAAGATTTTTTTCGGTAGTTTTTCTTATTTTTTGAGTTTGTTTGACGCATATTTTCCCTTCAAATTGAACTAGGAAGTTGAAATTTGGTATGTAGCTTTAGTTGTAGTACTAAATGTTCCTTTTTCGGGGTTTCAGGTTTTCATTGCAAAATCTACCTTTAACCCCACCTCTATTGAAGAAAAAACATCCCGGTGCGTAACTTTTTTTCTTTACACGAATAGACTGGTCTCTTATTTTCTGTAATTTAACAAAAACAGACTCAAAAAAGAACGCATTGCGATGCTTTTATTGAGTCGGTTCCTCCATCTATCCACCCCTCTTCCCTCTCAAATTGAAAGTACGGAGTTGAAATTTGATAACTATTAGGAACCTGAATGTGACTATCAAGGGTTTTAAACTTTTCTCGTTTTCTGGAGTTATTTTCTCTTCTCCTCCTCCTTCCCAGATTGTGATGGAAAGCTGAAAGTTTATGTTTATTTAGTAAAACTCCGAGGTGTTTTCGGAGGGGAGGAGGGGTCGAGGTGTTGGAATTTCCAGTTGCACCCGCTTTTAGAACTCTCAAGTACTGAATTTTGGAGTAGTTTTTGCAGTTTTTTGACTCGGTTTTTCCCTAACCCCATTCCCCCCCCCCCTCATCGAACTGGTAACCTGAAATGTAGTGTGTGGATTTTGTAGGAGTCTTTGGTGCGTTTTTTCTTTTGGTATTTTTGGTGGCTTAAACTTTTCAGTCTAATGGATTTTTGAGCGGTTTTTGCTGTTTTTTGAGTTATTTCATGCCTTGCTCGCGTGTAAGTTGAACTAATGAGCTAAAAATTGGTATATAGACGCTTTGTGTAGATCCTACCAGGATTTTTCAGTCCAATTCTCAGACCATTGTATTGAAGTGTATCTATATTGCGCAAGAATTTTTGGTAAAAAAACAGTTTTTTGATGATTTCTCCAGCGTTCAAATGTGATTTTGTAAAATGTGCGGTTTTTTTTTTAAAAAAAACGGTATTTTTTAGTTCGATGACCTCTACATAAGGAAGCTGGGACAAGAGTTTTTAGCTGCATTCAGTGACCATTTTTTGAACTATACTTCACTGGACCAAGTTATTCTCAAATTTTACCGTCTTGTTGCAGTTTTCTTGTAGCTGTTTCTTCATCAACTTACCTTCTCTGAAAGGAAAAAAAAAAGAATAAACAAAGCGAAGTTATATGTAATTTGAAACGAAATCAACTCGTTTCGAATTGGAATAATTTTTTATATTCTTCAAATCTCTTTACTCTTCTACCTACTCAATTTTGATATGTGACAAGTGTCAGTTTGATATTGTCTACAAATTTGCCGAAAATTAAAGTTGAGCGTAGATTTATCGAGTACATGGATTATCTCGTTTGTCAGTTATGTTTTCTTATCAAATTTTAAAGTGCGATATGATGGATACAATGAGAGTATCATGCGGCGAGTAGGTAATTTTACGTTAATGAAGCATGTGATGACATTGAATGAAAGCGATCAAATAATGTTGAAAATCGAAATCATTTTTCACAAATTACCTACTCAACGAAGTGAGGTGAATTGTTGCTCGAGTGTCATTGCACATACAACGCACTTGAGCACATATGTCGTGATTTGACGAAGGTTCGGTGAGTACAACTCGCGTCCTGGGTTTTTATGTAGTTAAAATATATGCCAACTTCGAAGAGTTATCGATGATGAGGTTTCCATGTGTGTTTATTTTCGAGTATTCGCTTTAAAGAGCACAAGGAATGTGTCATTGGTGAAGTTAAACTTGAACGAGATAATTGTAACTTTTGTCTGAAAATCATGTGAATTACAATTCAGTTGTTCATGTGGGGTTAGGTTGTAAAAAAGTGAATGGTTTTCACAAAGTATTGTGATTCATTTGTTGTTATTACTTACCCATGATTGGGATTCACGAGTATCATGTTTGTTCGTGGTACCTATGCTTCATAGTTGTGATGTGAAAGTGATCGAATGCTCAGGAAAATGACCCTATACCTATTTTCTACCTACCTGTTTAAGTATCTACGTTGTGTGATTCAAATTATTGGAATCATCGAGATTCATTTGATTGCTGTGAATCGCATCATGGCTGAAGAAACGACTCGTTCACTTTTACAAATAACATTCGATTAGTTGTTGATATAAAGCGTAACATGGCTAATTTAGCTATGACGATTCTTGAATTTCCAAGTTTCCTATATGGCATGATGTGTGATGAATGAGGATGAAAAATGGAAATGTTTTTATTCAAACTCATTTGACTGATTCATATCCATCGTATGATAATTACTTCTTGTCGAAGAATAAGAAAATGACTGATGAAAATTTTTTCATCTTCAAAAAGTGCGTAATAATTTGTATTCTTGAAATATTCAACTTAATGGTAATCAAGGTCAACGATTTTTTGGTCAAATTTTCCATGCCATATTGTTAATGAAAACCAGGTTATTAGTGTCTAGCAACCTACGGCGGACGAAGGGGGAATGCCAACGAGAAATCCATAACCGAAAAATATTTGCTCGGTTTAATAGCGACCAAAATTGGTCAAATTTGGGCCACAGGCATTTCGGAGTGGAGAGTTGGTTCTCTATCAATTAGCTTGAAAAGGGGCAATTTTTGTGTCTTTAACCTCTCCGCCTCCCTCTCGCAAAATGGGGTAAAACTGAATTTTGACCTAAATTTATCTTCACTCATATAATATATCTAATCCTCCGTCAAACTGAGCCGATTGATCGAATTGAAATAACCTTGGGACAAAATTCAGTCATGCCCAGATGTAGGAGGGATGAGAGAGAGAAGGTAAAATGGCAGAAATTAACCATTTCTAAACCAAACGGTACAGGATCAAAAGTTGTGTATCAAATCAAAAAAGCAGCCCGCTGGGCTAATTAGAAGGAGAAGTTTGTATGTTGAAAACTATGTAAAAACTGACTGAAAACATGAAGAAATTCGTTGAAATCATCAAAAATTGGAGTAAAAAATACTTGAAAATAAGTGAAAAATGCGGAAAATTGATCATAAATCAAGATAAAACGATGAAAAGTATATGCTCAAAGTGACCTTAAATTTGAAAAAAACTCGTTAAAAACCACCGAAAATCGAGTAAAAAATTTGTCAAAAATGAGTTGAAAGTTCAAAAAATTGATCAGAAAATACGAAAAAAATGTTGAAAAATGTGTGAAAGTTGGCTTAAAATATGAAAAAAAAAAAATCCGTTGAAAGTAATCAAAAATTAATCAGAAATCATGATAAATATTGAAAAACAAGTCAAAAAACTGACCAAAAATATGAAGAAACTCGTTCATTAAACATTGAAAATTGCGTAAAAAATTTGACAGAAATGCGTAAAAAATACAGAAAACGGATCGAAAATCACAAAAAAATATTGATAAATTGATGAAAATTGGCATAAAATTGTTAAAAATCATTGAAATTTAGGTAAAAATTTGACAAAAGTTTGGTAGAAAGTGCGAAAAGTTGATCAGAAATCGTGAAAAAAATGTTGAAATTATGAAGAAAAATTAGTTGAAAGTGCAGAAAAATTGATCTAAAACCACGAAAAAATGTTGAAAAATGTTTGAAAATTGACCAAAATTATGAAGAAAGTGTTAAAAATCTTCGAAAAACTCTGCATTTTTAACCCACGTTTGTTAATTTTTAAAACGCAACTTTTAACGATTTTTGGTCAGTTTTCACTCGTTTTGCTACATTTTTTGGTATTTTTGATGACTTGACGATTTTTTTTCGTGATTTAGGATCAAGTTTCTGCACTATTTATCCATTTTTAGTCAATTTTCACGTATTTTACAAACGTTTTAGTCATGTGTTTTTTTCATCAGTTTCTTCGCTTGTTACCAAATTTTTGTCAAATTTTTACTCAAATTTCAACGTTTTTCAACGAGTTTTTTCATATTCTTAGTAAATTTTTACATTTTTTTTGACATTTTTTTTAGCGATTTTCGATTAACTGTACGTATTTCTATTGATTTTTTACGCAATTTTTTTTCTTCATATTTTAAGTTAGATTTCACTTGTTTTTTAAACATGTTTTGTGATTTTTTGCTCAATTTTCGAATACTCATAACAATTTTTTTCATGTTTTTGGTCAATTTTCATAATATACTTGTTAACGTTTATTTTTTTTTATAATTTTTAACCAATTTTCTGCACTTTTTGCTCATTTTAGTCGGTTTTTACGCAATTTTCAATGTTTTTAAAGATTTTTTTTACAAATTTTAGCTCAGTTTTCACATACTTTTCATCGTTTATTCGTAATTTTTGATTAATTTTCTGCCCTGTCAACTCATTTTTGTGAAATGTTAAAATGAAAATAAAAAACTAAGAGAAGATGAAAAAATTAAAAATAAAAAAATTTAAGAATCAAAAAATTTTTTTAATTAAAAAACATTGAAAAATAAAAAAAATAAATGTAAAAAAAAATTAAAAATTGAAAAAATAAACAGACAGAAATAATCAGAAAATGAAAAAAATTAAAATGAAAAATCGAAGAAATAAAAAAAATAAAAAATAAAGATTGAAAAAATTAAAAACAAAAAAGTAAAAAAATAGAAAAAATGAAAAAAAAAATGAAAAATAAAAGTTAATTAAATTAAAAAAAAAGTAAAAAAATAGAAAAAATTTAAAAAAAATAGATGAGAAGATGAAAAAAAAAATTATACGAAAAAAATAAAAACAAAAAATGAAAAAAATGAAAAGAAAGAATTTGAAATGGGGGCATGTCTCAGGGCTGGGAGTCATTTTCTGAAACGTGACGTTTTTGATGTGACATTTTTGATTTTTGATTATAAATTTTCTAAAAAATGTTGAATTGTTTTTTAATTATAAATAATAAAAAATATTAAATTTTAATTCACCAACGTTTAGAATAATGAAGAAGTAATTCTTTGATGAATTGCGTAAACTTTGAAATTGTTTTAAGCGTAACATATCCCTGATCTAAAATTTTACCCTGATAGTGGCAAATGTTTAAAATTTTTTGTTAAAGAAATGGCTAAGATTTATCATTTTACCAAATGTATCGTAGTGATTAAAATTTCCGAAAATAAAATCGAGTCCAATTGCTCAACGTAATGAAGTTTTGCTTACGTATTTTATTTTAGTTATTTATTTATTTATTTTTTTCGTTTTTTGGTATGCGTCACTCGACTCGTGTCGATAGGATACATAGGTGTATATGTACCAAGTCTAAATTCGAACACCCATCGGGATAATTAGATTTGTTTCTTTACAAAAGGTATTAGGTAATGAGGGGAGACGAGAGAGAGAGAGAGCGAGAAAAAAAAGCGAAAATTCGCACGTGTTGTACGTGCGAGTTGATTAGATTTAAAATGGGTGACGTGGCAGGGAAGGAAAGGGTATTGCTGCGTGAGATAACGCGCGTGTAGAAATTGAATTTATCAAGGTTTCCTTTCGACCTACCAAATGAAGATACCAATATATAGGTATATATCGTATATTTTTAGCTAGACCTTTTAGGCTTGAGAATTTGTATGAATGATGTTTGAGAATCGGTCGCGTTACTCGTGTCAGAGCCCTTCCACTTCACATCCTTCATTCTTCCCAAAAGCCATATTCTTATCTTCGTTCCAGACGTACGAGTAATGTAACCTATGTAGATATTTTGGTAATTATACGACGAAAGCTTGAAAATTATGCGAATTTTGAACACGAATACGACCGTGGTCCCATACGAGCATACGACGACGAAGACAAGAACTGAAGGTACCATCCATCACGAAGTTGTCGAACGTGTCGTTGTCGCCGCCAGTTCTAAATGATTTACGAGATGAAAGCTGAAAAGCTGAATTGGTGTAGTTTAAGGTGTATCTAAAGGTGGCGGGTAGGCATACTGTGTATATATGATGTGGAATATCTTGTTGATTAACGCTCGTATACCTATGTGTAATGTGTACCCTCATCTGCCTATCTACTTAGTACCGACTTACCTAGCTTTTTATTCAGTAGCCTGTTGGATACAAATTGTGAAAATGGCACGTCAGTGTAGGAAAAGGGTCAGCATTTCACTTTTTCTTTTTTTTCGCCGATTCTTGGTATTTTTAGTTTGATGTTTTTCGTCGTTTTTCAAATTGAACGAAATTTTAGTCGAAGGCAACGTCGCTTGTTGCTCGATAATCGTGAAGTATTTATATGCTAGATTCATCATTGTTGAGTATTTTGGACGCAAGCAACGCTTGAACTAAAAGAATTTAAGTTTTTTTTTTTTTTTTTGCTCTCTGATGATCGATGGAATATGTTCGATCCTACCTTAGTTTATATTTCTGTAAGGAAGACCAGTTAGTAAAATGGATAGAATAATAAAGTAGATGGATGAATGAACATGAAGTTTCATTACTAATGTTATGTTATTATATTTTAGAATTTTTTTTAAGGGTAACTTTTTTGGACAGTTTGGAGTTTTGTTCAGCTGACATTATTCGCGAAAACGTGCCACAAATTTTTTCCTCCAATTTTTGCATTTTTGTCTCCTATACCAGTTTTTTTTTTTTTTTGGATCGCTCTGAGTTATTTTGAATGGAACACTAATTAGAACTTTTTTACTTGCAATATTTTGATTAACTTTAAGGACCACTTGTTTAGATTGTTCTGAAATATACCGAGTTGTTATTTCAAGTAAACACCAAGTAGGAAAATTTTGTCACAATTTTTTTTTTGTTTTTTTTTTTTTCATGGACCACTTTTTTTTGGACTATTCTAAAATACGTTGAGATTTTGTTTCGAGTGAATGCAAACTAGAAAAATTTCTTCTCAATTTTTAGGATTTTCTTATCATAGCCCGTTCATTTTTAGACTCATTTGAATTGCGTTCATTGTTTAGCTGTTAATATCATAGGTGGTGATGAATGGGGTATGAGATGCGGGGGGGGGCCTCAAGTTTCCTTAAATTTTGAGCGAGTACCATAATTTGTATGACTAAAAAAAGTGAAATTGTGAAATGCCATTTTGGAGGCCAACAGTGGCCTTGAATGCTGATTTTTGAACTCTTTGAATAAGTTGACAATAAAACATCACAATATTTTTTTTTTTTAATGAAGATAAAATGCTGAAGCACACTTTCCCTTTCCATTTTGACTTATCTGTGACTATGGCTGTTATATTAAATGAACGCAAATTAAAAAAAAAAATTCTCCCAATTTTTGGGGTTTTCTTATCATAAACCGCTTATTTAGACCCATCTGAATTGTTTTAAATTGTTTTTTTTTTCGAATAAAGGCGAATCAAAAGAAAATTTCTCACATATTTTGCATTTCCTCACCTCACTTGAATGATTTGTATTATACCATTCTGAACTATGTTTGGACTATAGTTGCAATTTTGGGTCACAAAACATTATTATTTTGAGTAAACACAAATTGGAAAATGTTTTCTCTCAATTTTTTTGATCTTTTTTTCATTGACCGGTGTACAGCTCTTATTTTGATTGAACGCAATTAGAAGTTTTTATTCAACTTTTAGCATAACTTTCTATGTTGCATCGTCATAGAAAATTAGGTCATTACGATCTAAAGATCTCATTGGGGGGGGGAGAGGTATCAACAAAATTCGTTTCGGGGTCCTCAACGACCATTGAGATAACTTTTGGTCATGTCAGATATTTATTCGGTTTTCTACTCACTATCCCTCCCCCTCCCCTCTTCAACCAAAAATCATTCACTCAGCTCGATACCGATCAAAATCAGTCAAATTCGCATGGTAGACTGAGTTTGGCGGCAGATTTAATATTTTCAGGTGGGAATGAATCGGGATCAAAATTCAGTTATGGATTGCTGAGAGGTTAAAATGGAAAAAAATTGTTCCTTTTTGAGCCAATCGATAGAGAAACAAAATTTATATTTAATATTTAGAAACCAACCCCTTAGGTCAATTAAGAGAGGAGATATGAGCTTTTCCCCCTTTTCGATCTGCAGAAAAATCCATATCTCCCCGCCAAATGAAGGTAGAGAGCTGAAAGTTTGCATGCGTATTTAGTAGAGACCCTACACGTGCTTTTTTGGGATCTCAACTTTTCAGCCCTATTGCATCCCTCTCACAAACCCCAAAAATTTAGTTTTTTGATTGGTTTTTCTCATTTTTCAAATTTGTGGCACGTTTAACTTCCTCCAAACTGAGCTCAGAGATTAAAATTTGGTATGTATATTTAGTAGTTGTCCTAGATATGCCTTTTGGGAGTTTCAGCTGTTCACTTTAACATTTAGCTGTACCATCACCACCCTTCCCCCTCCGCCTCTGTTGAAAAAACCATCACAGAGCGAGTGCCTCTTTTTAGCCTGATTTACTGTGCCATATTGTGAATAAAAACCAGGCTATTGCAGTCCATCGACCTATGTTGGATTAGTGGGAGGGTGGAGTACCAACGGAATCCGTTTTGAGGTCCTGAAAGACCATTGAGGCAATGTCTGTCTTTGAAAAATTCAGTCATGTCCAAATTTAGGGGAGGGGGTGCTGAGGGGCTAAAATAGAAAAAGTTGTTCCTTTTTAAACCAATCGGTAGAGTATCCAAACTTGTCTAATATATTCAAAAATCAGTCTCCCAGGTTAATTAGAAGCAGTGATATGTAAGGTTTCCCTTCTTATGACCTTAAAAAGAGGCTGTCCCACGCTTATCTCCCCTTCAAATTGAGCTAGAAAGTTGAAATTTGCCATATAGATTCAGTAGAAATCTAACATGTGCCTTTCGAAGGTGTCAATTTTTCAACCCTTAGCAACCCCCCCCCCCCCCTTCGAAAAAGTGGTTTGTTGGCTGGTTTTCTGTTTTTTTGAGTTTGTCACACGCATATCTCCCCTCTAAATTGAATTAGGAAGTTGAAATTAGATATTTAGATTCAGTAGTTTTCTTGAATGTGCCTTTTTGGAATTTAGGATATTCATTCCAATATCAACCTGTGTAACTGTACCCCTACCACTAATGAAGAAAAAACATCGTAGTACGAATCGAAAATCAGACTCAAAAAGCAACGTATTGCGATGCATTCTTTTTTTAAGGACCACTTTTTTTGGACCATTCGGAATTGTGTTCAATTACCACTTGAAAAATACACAAATTAGACAATTTTTTTTCTCAATTTTTTGATTTCGTTTTCGAGAGACCACTTATTTATGTCTGAAAACCCTCCCCTATCCCCTTCCCCTCCCCAAACAGTAACTCGCCATCTCTAATCATCTCTCAATCGTTCGCTGATCTAGATGAACGTTCAAAATGTGAAAAAATAGATACTTCAGATGACTTATTTATTTGGGCAGGTTATAATTTGTATGAGGCATTTAACAAGCCATGAGTGCGAAATTGCCATGTTCCCGTGGGACATATCACGTGTCGAGTGTAGCATGTCCAAAAATCAACTTGCTAGATCGATTGGAAGATCAAAAAAACTGGTTTTTTTCGACATTATAAACCTATAAATATTATTCATCTTAGGCTGTAGTCTTCTGTAATTCACCTAGGGCTGGAATATGGCATATATGACCTATATACTAAGTACCCCGGAACACCCCGAAGACTGCAAAGATGGAATAATATGCTGACGTTTGAATTTTTAAAATCATGTTTCCATTACGTACATTTTACACGGATTTGTATGTAAATTAACGTTCGTTTTATATAGCTTGAAAATGTCACGATACGATACTATCGCGCCAAAATGCTGTCTCCAATATACAGGCGAAGTAATCTCTCGAGAAAAATACACGCGACGTTGACGGTATTTACGCATAATTCATTAACGTACAATAGCATTAAAAAGACTCCTCCCCTTTGTCGTTTATTTTCGCAAAAATTAAGTCAACAAAACTTTTCGTCGAATGCGTCCAATTTTAAGGTTGAAAAATTTTTTCATTATGGAGAAAAAAAAATGAATGTAATTTGGCTCGCTGTTGCTAAATGTTACGAAGTTGAAAGTTGAAAGTTTAGTCAGAGCCGGATGCCAGAATGTAAAAAGAAAGGACAATTCTCACGGGATAATTGGTTAGCTTTCGTAATAAAAAAATTTCTTTGAAGTTCCTTTCGCCATTATTGTCATATTTTTTCACTACATAAAAAATTTAATTCGAGTACATTGTTTCTATTTTATCGCTGAAAATTTCAAACTTTTCGTTTACCTACTTTATTAAAACTTTCTTATACGAGTAACATTTCTTAAGTGTATTTGTAATTTAGTTTTTGGATTATTCAAGGGATAAGGGGGGGGGGGTGGGAGGGGATTTAGATAAATCATTGTTGAAGTGTACTTTTGTTCATTTGTTCACAAAAATTGTTTTCTTTCGTATTTTCTGATTTTTTTTGTTGAGAAATTTTGTTTTGCTCGAAAATTTCTCAACCTGAAAAAAGGAAAATAAACGGTTACGATGAGAAAAATTTCATAGGTACACGAAGTGTAACAATGTATAGAAAAAATGCGGCTATTAAATTTGGCGTCACGTTTGCTAGGAAAATTTTTTTGCCGAAAATCTCGAGTCGTAAATATGACGAAGGAAACAGAAATATATAGGAAAGGGAATGGTTGGAGAGGTGCACTGCACGATTCGCTATCGTCTCATGTATAGGAATAAGAGAAAAGGATGCTACACACAACCTATGTGTATATAGTATACGAAGGGTAAAGGTTTTGTGAAAATTCTTGCCAAAAATTTTTCTCGTTTATTACGAGGAAGATACGCGACCTCGTCGGTCGTTCAAGTCGAATACCATATGAAATAGAATTTTTCTATACGAGTATTTACATAATTTTATACACGAGTTTCTAAATCGCGTTGCGAAAAACTTGACGTTACGACGTGATTGTAATAGTAATCGATGAATTTTTCTACAACGATGCAATTTTTAATTTGAAAATCGAAGAAATTTTTCAAAACGTACAAAGGGCTGATGTAATAAAATTTTGATCGTAAACGTGTTTTACCAATGTTGAAAAGTTGCCCGTGAAAACAAAAATTATGATTTTATTGTACATTTATCCTGATTTATAGATAACTCCCACTCACTGATTCAGCATCTTCAAAATTTTTATAGCAGTCTAGAAGAAAATTATTTTACCAAAGGCTTACGCAATAGGCAAAATGTACCCATTTGCCCGTCGTTCACAAAATTCTTATTTTTGGCCTTTTTTGAAGGTATTGCCGATTTTTCGTCTCACTGCGGGGGGGGGGGCGATGAGTGGTATGAAAAGTTTGCCTAAGAGAAGGTTTTCATAACAATTTTTAGGTTAATTTTTTCACGTCATATTGTAAATAAAAATCGAGCTATTGTGTTATGTCGACCTATGGTGGTTGAAGGAGGGGGGAGGGGAATCAACGAAATCCGTTTTGAGGTCTTAGAAGACCATTGAGACGATTTTTGGCCATACCAGACGTTTACTCTTATTTATCGTTTGGAAAATCTTTTTCCAGAACCTAAATATAATTTGCTCAACTCGGTACCGATCAAAATCTGTAAAATTTGAGCAGTAGGATTGGATTAGCGGCCGATTTGACCTTTATGATCTGGGATGAGTTTGGATCAAAATTCAGTTCTGCCCAAATTTTGGTGTGGAGGTGCTGAGATTCTAAAATGGAAAAAATTGTTTATTTTTAATCAATCGATAGAGAATCCAAAGTTGTGTAACAGATCCAAAAATTAATCTCCTAGGTCAATTAGGAGGAGAGATATGGGAAGTTTTCCTCTTTTTAACCTTGGAAAAAGACTGGTCCACTCATCTCTCCTCCGAATTGAGCTAGCAAATTCAGTAGAGGTTGTAAATGTGCTTGAGGGGGGGGGGGGGATTTCAACTTTTCGACTTCATTGCACCCCCTTCACTGCCTCAAAAAAGTGTTTATTGGTCGGTTTTCCTTATTTTTTGAGTTTCTCCCACGCGTTTCTCCCTTCTAAATTGAGCTGGGATGTTGAAATTTGGCCTGTGAAGTTGGTAGAAGTCCTAGATTAACTTCCTGGGGGTTAAACTTTTCAACCGTACCGTACCACTTCACAGCTGGGTTTTTGGTCGTTTTTTTTTTTTTCGAATATCAACTTACTTTCTTGATTCAAATTTCCTCGTACTCCAAATCGACCTTCAAATTACTAAAAAAATTTAAAAATGAGGGCACGGAAGAGTTGGATTGAGAAAGTAAATTTATATTCAAATTCGGCGGTGCCGAATTAGTAGCAATCAATATTTATCACTTCATCTTGATCATTTTCCAGTATTTTTCCATATTTTAGTTAGCGGAGGGGGGGTGTAGAGCACTCGGTGGACGGACCCAAACTTGATATGAATATTCATGCTCAACGTCCTCAAATTGGTAAGAATCGATGTGTCAACTCATTTTTTCAGTTTTTTTGAATTTTGACCTCATTGAGGGGGCTGGTGGAGGCGTTTAGAACGGTCGGATCAAAAAAATAAGCGAAAATGAAACTCAGAGTCTTCGAATTAGTAAAAATCGATATGTCGCTTCACTTTTACTTTTTTTTTTTGAATTTTTACCAAAATTGAGAACCCTTTGTGTTTTGCAGTGGTGTTGAGATTCCATTTCGAAAATTAATTAGTTAAAACTAGAATAAAAAGCTCTATTTATGGTAATTTTTTCAGATTTTTAAATGGTAGCTTTCAATCTTTATACTCGACGTAACGTGTAAACTTGTGCTTTCATTTAAAAAGTTCAAATTTGAGCTTTCAAAATGTTTAACGTCAATTTCGAATCTCCATTGAATTACAAACCAAACCGCCTAACGGATTTGCTCCAAGTCCGACCAATCTTGAAATATGAGCCATCAAAGTTGAACTATTTGACAAAAATCACGATTATTCGAAAATTGTCTGAAAAGAGAAAGACTTGAAAGACCCGAAACTTTCATAATTCTATCAAGAAGAGCAGCAGGTATATTTGGAAATGCAATGGTTGCTGGAAACAATGAAGTTTTAGATATCCAGTATGCTTCAGGACCTCAAGCGATGCATTCTTAGGTCTGAAAAAAATCAGTATGGAACAGAGTAAAAGATCGATTATTTTTTATTTTAAACACACCTTTCAAAAAAAAAAAAAAATACTTCCCTAGGAACTTCTTATATTTTTCAGTTCTGAAGGGCAGGAAATGTAAGTACGTTCACTGTAGAGCAAATTAATTATTCAATTCATCGTTCTTAAGTTAATGAAGATTAAAACGCTCTTTTAAATTTTCTTATTGTTAAAGTTTCAAATTATTTAATGAAACGACAGAAAAAAAATAAAGTAAACAAACAGTTAAATATGAATATAACACCTTGGACGTTAGCTGTGACGTCGTAATAGAGGCTATAGAAACTGTAATTTAGTCGTTGGAAATTTCCTCAATTGGGCTAGTTGGAGTATTATATTGATAACTTTCCCATTTTATGAGTCCCCAGTTCTCTAAAATTCCCCCACCGATTTAAAAAAAAATTTTTGTTCGTGAAAATACACGATTATGCCAGAAATTGGCAAGGAGGTTCATATTCAAAAATCTTCCCAAATGATTTTTTTGTGTAAAAGTAGTCATACTAGAGCTATTTCTTAAAAAACTTTTTTTTCGAAAATTTCTTTTTTAATTTTTTTAAAATTTTGAACCGAAATTTCTATAAGGGATAAGGGAGCTGAAATTTTCACCACATTCTTTTGACCCCAAAAGTCAAAAACGACCTTTCCCAGTGTATATGCAGGGTGTTCGAGGGTAGGAGTAAATGATTTCAACGAGTGACTAGGCAACCCTTACCGCGTCTATGTATGAATGTTTGCCTATCTTCTAAACCACAGGGGCTCAAAAATATTTGTTTCCAATTTCGTACGAGTTTTTCAATCGAGTGCAGCTCGAGAACTAAAATAGGTAGAGATTTGGAATTTATTCGAGGGAAAAGAGAATTTCATCTGGATTATTATAATGTTATTAGTTTTCATAGTGGTAGAGAAGGGAATCGAGCAGTTAAGCAAATAATGAGAAAAACGTGTGCAATAATTTTTGTCGAGTCGTTGGAAAATTTTTTCCCACGACATATCAATTCAAAATTGATGTTATTAGCAGGAAAAAGTTCGTTTTTTTTTTCAATGCTGCTAACCTTATCTCTTTGTATCATTTCGGTGAAAAATTATCGCGATTATTTGGTCTCAAATATACATACTTAATCAGCTTTTAAAAATTTACATTTAAACATAAATGATAAACGAACAAAGATACCATATAAGAAACCCTACTGATAGCAATAAGGATTCTACATAGATGGGTATACTTATATTTTGGTAGAAATCTGCAGCGAATAGGAAAAAAAAAACGTATAGGTATACCCGGAAAGGGCGTGCTATGCTATAAAATAGTTAGCTCGACAATAACGAATTTTCGAGCGTGTTTATAGCGTTAAATCGATTTTAATTTACGATGTACGCGTACGTAGTATACGTATAGTTTCATACAAACTCGAGTATTGTATACGTATCCGATACGATGCAATTAAAAGCGTTGACCTATTAAAAAAAATAAAAAAATAATACTGTTCAATGAAAACGATTCTCGATAATGACGATGGATTTTTAAATGATCGAGAAAAACAGCTGTACAGAGGCAGGACAGACAGAGCACATTATCGTTAAATTACAAAATATCTAACCTTACGAGCTATATTTGCATACGTGAAAAATTTTCCTTATTTTTAATCCATGGCGACAAAATAATCGACCAAGACGACCAGAAATTTAACGATTATATTTATAAGCGATATCGATGCACGTCCCTCGAAATGCCAAAATTATATTGGCATCGGTAACTTCTACACCATGCTCATTTTGGCAAAAATATTACCTCAATAGTATCTCTCTATCTTTTCTATACCTACGTTTATATGTTATGTACTCTCTCTTTCTTTCTTTCTTTCTTTCGTCAGCTTATTTTTATTATTTTTTTTTTTCATCTTCTCCGTCTCTTTTTCTGCCGTTTGCTTGTTTCATGGGTTCAAACGAATGAGAGAGTATATATGTTTGTGTTTGTGTTTATTCGACGCTAACCGTTTAAATATTTACACTGTTTGTAATAATTTATTCGATGAGAAAATACTTACTTACGGACCAAAAAAATGTCGCGAATTTTTATTTAATTGGCACGAATGACCGTAATACAACGTGAAGTATTCGTAGGTAGGTAATGTATATGGACGACGACGGGACGATGTGATGCGACCCCCATATGCCTTACTGTTCGTCTCCGCCAATCTATGGTCCCAGTTTTTTTTAGCTGCAAAAAGTATACCATACAGCGATGGTGAGTCGAGGAGAGACGCTCGAACGAATGAGCTCGATGAGAATTTTTATTTAAACAGAACACACGAGTCAAGGTTTTATAATATTTTAGGTAGACGTACGACTAAGAGAAGTAGTGTCGTGAAAATATCGTTGTGACGATGAGAGATGAAAATTTATAATCGTTTGATGTGTAACGAAGTATCTATGTATACCATGGCACATTATATGGGACCGTTGTATTGACGGAGGAATACTGCTACAATGTTGGGTGATGACTGGCCAGTAATTACCGGTAAATTACAAAGTTATAAATTCGACAATATTTTTGGCTCGAGTCGAATACTATGCGTAAAGCGTTACGCATACGAGTACGGTACCTGTGTTGTTTGGGTGTACTTACTTAGTATGACGTTTTATTATTTTGCATGGCTCGATGGAATGTAAACATTTTAAATGATGCAAATACCAAAATATTTGGATCGTTGTATCGAAAGTTTATCTTTATTTACAACTCGTAACGGTATATTTACCAGCGAATACGTTAAATTACCAAGATGTCGAGTATATTTACCGATGAATTGCCGATTATATAGTGTAAAGTTGATAGCGTAATTATCAGTATATCGTATAAAATGGTCAAAAAATTTATCATTCCGATTGTCCCTTCTGATCATCTTCCCACCTCGACATTGACTGCAACATTAGTAATTTGGTTGAATGGATTGAAGGTGATTTGATGTACAACGGTCTGCAGTTTAAGGAGGTGATGTACGAGAGGATGAGTATTACCCAAAATATAAAATTTTTTGAACTAATTTATGTAGATCGACAGCTTGCATTTAATGAACTGGATAGTACATAGAAACCCCCCCAAGAGGCACATCCAGGACCCCTACTTAATCTACATATCAAATTTCACACCTGTTCCTCAATTCAAAAGGGAGATATGATGAGAGCGAAATCGAAAAATTAGCACAATTATGCAAAAAACTACTTTTTTGGGATGGTGAGAGGCTAAAACAAGACTGAACTGTTGAAATCCCCAAGAAAACAAGTCTAGGACCACTACTAAATCTACATGCCGAATTTCAATCCTTTAGCTCAAATGGGAGTAGGGCGGGGGTGACGGTGGAGATGTAGGAAGCACAAACATAACAATTAAGAAGAACCTTATAATGTCAACATTTTAACATAAAATGCAAAAATTCTACATACTTCTTTTTATTTTACTTTGACATTTGATTTTATTATTTCCTAGCGAAATAAAATAAAATAAAATATCTAATCAACTTATTATTCAAAGCAAGTCACGAATATTCTATAATAAGAATCATGTGACTTTGAAACGAAAATGGGAAAAAAAATTATACAACATCCATCATCACCAGTTTTTGATCAAAAACTTCAAATAAAAAAACATTTTTTTTATTTTTTAATTGGATATTTATGTTGACATTTTAACATAAAGTGCAAAAGTCATCAATTTTTTTTTATTTTTTAATTTTTTCGACTTTTTAAATTTTTTTTTATTTTTAAAAAATTGCTTACTGTTTTTATTATTTAATTTTTGTTATTTTTAATTTTGTTTTGTTTTTTCCTATCTTTAATTTTTTAATTTTTCATATTTTTCCAACTTTTTCAACTTTTTTTTGTTTTTTTTTAATTTTTGTTTTTTTTTCTTTATCTCAATTTTTTTAATTAAACATCTATGCTAACATTTTAACATATAGTGCAAAAATCATTCACAACCATCTTTCATCGCTAGTTTTTGATCGAAAGCTTCAAATCTAAAATCAAAGAGTCAACATCAAAAACATTACGTTTTCACAAAGTACACCCCCTCCCCGCTCTAAGATGTATCCACGTCAAAAGTATATATTCGGGGTTGTGAATGGGTGCAATAAAGCTAAAAAAGTCGTAACATCGAAAAATTACTTCTAAAGTCCGTACTTATCGTTACATGCCAAATTTCAACACGCAACCTTAATTTGGAGAGGAGATGTGGGAAGGGCAGGTCTCCCCTTACAATCCAAAAAACTATAAAGATAAATATAGGACCTATACTAAATCTATACACCAAATTTCAATACCTCAGCTCTATTTGAAGTGGAGATATGTGAGAAATGGTCGTTTTCAAGGTCAAAAAAGGGGATAAACTGGTATATACCCTTCACCCTAATTGATCTTGGAAGCTGATTTTTGAATTTATTAGACAAGTTTTGATTCTCAATAAATTGGCTTAAAGATGAACAATTTTTGCGATTTTTCTTCTCTATCACCCCTTCCCTCAAATTAGAAGCTTATCTTCACTGATATATATCAAATCCGCTATCAATCTGAGTGTATTTCCTGAGTTTTGAGCAATTTTGGTCCTTATCGATCATCGAGCCAAATAAGTGAACTTATTTTTCGATGAGGGGGAAAAGTAAGAAAAAAAAAATTTCACACTGCCAATAATCATCTCCATGATTTTCTATGACCTTAAAATAGATTTTTATTATCCTCCTCCATCTTTTATATGGTTGATAGTCCGTAATGACTTGATTTTCATTAATAATATGATACTGAAGATCAGCGGGCTAAAAATCAGCTCCCTACAACGATTGCGAGGTGTGAGGGGTGGATGAGGGTCTGAGAGGTTCACCTTATTGATACGATGTTATGTAAATCTGGTGAAAGTTATAATTCTAAACTAAATGTACCATTAAGGAGTGTACAATCCTTAAAACAGCACTGGATTTTCACTTGTTTACCAGTCAGCCTGATTTACTTGTCATTACGGTAAAAATTACAATGTTTTTAAAAATTCAGACGAATTATGTAGCGTAATTATTTGTAAATTATTATAATTACAGGTAATTATCAGAAATCAGAAAAATAGCAAATCAGTCAATATAATTCATTTATGTGAAATCAGTAAATACCATTTTTTTGGATAATATTTGGTAATTACTATAATTTTGGTAATTACTGTTATTTACTATAGGTTTGGTAATTACCTGTAATTTTTATAATTGTTTATAATTGATGGTAATTACCACAGTTATTTGTAATTACTGAGAATTTTGGTAAAATTGTGTAATTGCGGTAATTACCATTATTTACAGCGATTACTTTTAATTACCAGGAATCCCTGTCAAGTGTTCCAATTATTGGTAATTACTAGTAATTAAAATGACGGATAGTAAAATAATGGTAATTACTGTAATTCTTTGTAATTACCCGTAAATTTGGGTAATTACCATTATTTACTATAATTATTTGTATTTTTTGGTGATTTTTGCACTTCTTGTAAGGATTTGTGTATGCTGGTTATTTTTGATAATTCCTGTTATTTACTGTAATTGCGTATTATTACCATCAATTTTGGTAATATTGAGTAATCACTGGTATATTATTCGTTATTTTGCGTAATTTTTCTAATTTTTTGATGCACAATTGAATATTTGACTTATATATCAATGAAAAAAGTATGTGGTAATTACCAGTAATTCTTTACAACTTCGGATTTTTTAAAAAGTTGCCATACTGTGGTGGAGGATGGTGCTTTCTAGCATCTGTTTATCGTATATCATGATAAGATGCGAACATTGCCAATAGTTGTACAATTAACAGTAACAACAATGTTAGAGCTTATAGAAATTTTATTCGTAGTCTTTTCATTCTGATATAATTATCGAATTTGAACCAGCATCTACAAAACCTTACAATTGCGAATTGTCAAGTAAATAAAAATTGATAAATTGAAAAAGTCGGATAAGTGAGAAAACTAATGCTCCAACTTGATTGTTTCTAATATTATTGCTGTATCAAAGCATCGTTTATTATTATCCAACGGATATATTGAAATAAGTACGAAAAAAAAAAAAAAAAAAAAAAAAAAAAAAAAAAAAAAAAAAAAAAAGAAATGAACGATACAAAAAAATATATATCTACTCGTATTTTTACGGAAATTTGATTTCTTAAAAGACGAATAATATAGTTTTCCATTCGTTTTGTATCCTTTTTCGATTTTTCCCTATTTATTTTTTTTTTTTGCTCGTGCCTCGTTTGGTAAAAATGTATACCGTGTGTAATGGCTATCTCGAGGATTACGAAACCTGCCTTGTCCTTTATCCATCTTCTATATATATATGTATATACTTACTATACACAGTAGTATAATCGAAGTCGGGCTATTTTCGATATTACGTCATAAATAAAATTTATTCCTATCCGTACTAATCCTAACGTTTCAAAGAAAACGCTTGCCGTCGCCAATTCTAAGACGACGCTGAAATTTGCTGCAGGGGGTATTCGTTACTATCGCTGTTTTGCCATCATTTATCGCGTGTTTAAAAGGCGCCCAAAAAGGTTTTGCATGGGACGAAGCTGAGCTATTACAAGGCGACGGTGGTAGAAGTTCGTGCAGCAATGTTCAGCAAAGAAGTACAAGTTATTAAGCTGTAAGGCCAAAATTCTGCGATCGATAATAGACGAGCCCGCGTAGCCGAGCCGGTTGCAATTCGCTCGTAGACACGAAGGCGACGATTGTAAAATTTATTAAGGTTCGGCTGGGTAATTGAATTTTTCGAGAGCGAGTAATTTTTCGTACGTTTAATACGTACTACGCGCTGTAATGTCGAAAGCGTTAACAAAAAAGAATCAGCATCGCTTTACGATGCTTTTTCAGCCTGATTTTCGTGAAATGTTTCAACTTGAAGTGAACATGTTGAAAGCTTCAAAAGACTCGTGTAGGATTCCTACTAATTATTTATAGCGCATTTCAAGTTTCAATAGATCAATTTTAAGGCCACTGGGGCGAGAAACCGATTCGAGAAAATACTTCAAAACGTGTCTAATAAATCTAGGTATCGTAGGTAGGTACAGTAGGGTTGAAAAGTTTTTTTTTTTTTTTTTTTAATTTTTATTTATACTGGGCGTGTGTAATTTCCAAGACTATCGGGCCCATTGGAGGGGGGATCTAAAGCTGATTTGTTAACTCGAATTCTTTTACTAGACAGAGGATTTTGGAGATTTGAGATGGTTCATCAGGAATGGTTTCAGAGTTT
>FIZR01027263.1:0-20182 GCA_900060175.1 Ferrisia virgata
GGGGGGGGGGGGGGTGAAATGGAGCTGAAAAGTCGAAAATCCAAAAAGACATATCTAGGGTCCCCATTGAATGTACATACCAAATTTCAACTTACTAGCTCATTTCGGTGGAGAGATAAGGGGAGGAAAAGTCCTCTTTCAAGGCCAAAAAGGTGAAAACCCCTCTTATCTCCCGTCATAATTGACCTAAGAGGTTGATTTTTGGATATGTTGTGCAATTTTGGATTTTCTATCTATCGACTCAAAAAAGAATAATTTTTGTGTTTTTGGCCCCTCAACACCCCCTCCCCCAAAATGGGGCAAAACTGAATTTTGACCCAAGATCATTCCTACTCATATGTATCTAATCTGCTGCCAAACTGAGCGGATTGACTGAATTGGAACGATTTTAGTCTGTATCAAACGGAGTAAAAATGACTTTAATGTCCGGGAAAATAAAAAAATAAAAATAAATATCTGGACAAAACGGATTTTCCTCATAACAGCTTCTTCAAAAGTTATTCAAAAAAAAAAACTAAAAAAATTACTAATTTTCAGTCATGTTTTTTTGTAGTTATTTTGTCATATTTTATCAACCAGTACATCCCCCCATTCTTTATTTTTACACCACACACACTCGAAAGTATTTAATGTGTTTATAAGAAAAACAGCGAGTTTTTATCAATTTTTTTCTATGAATTTTCGAAGTAAGTGGTAGGTTTGAGTGTAAATGAAATTATGAAAATGGTATATTTCAGCTCCTTCGATTTTTTGATATGCTAACCATTACACATGAAAATATCATGAGTTGACCTATCACTAGTATAAGGAAAAGGAGGTTAATGCGACACACCCGGTACATATAGTATAGGTCGTAGGTCTGCTTTTTGGGTGGTTTTAACTGCTCTACCTCGATGCACCTCCTACCCCTCTTACCGCTGATTTCAATTCACATAATTATCATATTTCGCAAAAATCAGGCTGAAAAAGCACCCGATTTTGTTTCTTTTGTTTCGTAATGTAAGGTATTGTAACGCTCTGTAAGCACGAGTGAATTTCAATCGAATCAATAAAATTTTCCAATTTTCTCGAACCGAAGAAAGCCGGTCTAGAAACTTTGATTATAATAGATTATTGATACGACCAAAAAACTTTACCTGTGGGGTAATTTTACCATTTTTATCGTTCTCCAACTTTTATAAATTTTTAACTGGTACATCAAGAATAAATGAAAAAAAAAAAAAAAAAAAAACCAGTAAATACTAAATTGTTGTTAATGTTTCAATTTTAAAACCAGTAAATACTAAATTGTTGTTAATGTTTCAATTTTCTACTGCACGCTTATTCAACATACAAGGCATTTCAATTGAAAAAAAAAAAAAAAAAAAAAAAAAAAAAAAAACTATTCGAGCAACACACCTACCTGCGATAAATGAATTAGTATAGGCGAAGTATACACGATTACTTTTACGAGACGAGTAGATAGGTAAGCAAACGTACATTACGTACGTATCGTTCATAGACGAATCTACGTAGTAAAGTCGTTACGTAGATCGAGACCAAGGCAGACAGACAGGCAGACTTGAAAGCCGGACAATACCGGTAAGATTGCAATTTCCTGACTAACGTTCGTCCTAATGGAGGAGGCGAGTGAGAAATTTCCATTGATAGAATAAGCGTTACGAAAAAAAAAAATGAGGCGAGTGCGACAGGCGAGAGATTGTTTAATGTAATGGAAAAAATCACTATATATATAAACGCGCAGCACACAGCAGCAAGGTTTTATGTATAGTAATGACAATTTAGTTAAGCGATTTTTCCTCCTTCTTTTCTCCACCTTGCTGTATTCGCGCACAAGTACCACCTTTTTCAATACCTACGTTAAAGTTTTCGTTTACAGCTTAGCCGACCCTGTTAAATTAATTACGTGCGGTTTTTTTTTCTCTCTTTTCAGGTACTCTTTAACCGTTCTCCTTCTTCTTGTCTCTTTGCTTTTCGCTTTTCGTTTTTTTTTTTTTTTTTTTTTTTTTTTTTGAAATAGTTGCAACTTGAGTGTACGAGAAAACGAGGAGGTTGGGCGCGATGACTGCTGATTTATTAGAAATCACCTTAGGTAACGAAGGTCCTTCGAGTGCACGTAGCAGAGCCGAGCCGAGTCTGAGCATTTAGATCCCAAAGGCTTGGGCGTTACATTAAAGGACATCTTTGAACGTGTTAGTCTCGCGGCTATAACCTTGATGATTATATGCATGTGTATTGTGTATTGGTAGCGTGTACGCGTGTACACTGTGTTGGCAGCTCTTTTTACCAGAGTAATTCGGCTGCTTTGACGGTGGTTGTGCTGGTGGTACCACGAGTAAGTACCTACTGTTCGCCCGCCATCGCCTCATTCTCCTCCTTCCTGTTTCATTATGCGGTCAACGTTTGTATCTAATACCATATATACAGCACAATGGACAGTATATATAGAAGCAGTATAAAGCTTAGAGAAAAATATGGCTGCTGTGTATAATGATGACGCGAGACGTACAAGATAAAACACAGTATGGTAAATGTACGGTTCGTATCGTAAGCGAAGCTAAAGTCAGTTACTAGTATAAGTAGTCCGAATAAACTACATGTATAGTATTTTATCATTGTCGCTGAGATGCTCGTGCATTAATGGGATTATTCATTTAGTAACCAAATGTGTCTACAAGAGACTTAGAAGGGGAAAAAAAAAGGCAGATACGAGATTCGTGTGAACTGCCCTAAGGGATTCGGGGTTGATGAGGAATAGCCAACATATACCTACACTACAACTTACAAGAGACTTACATAAAAAAAAACCCACAGGCAAAATAATCTCGCATATGCGTAGGTCTACGTATACCTGTCCTGTATAGCAAATTCCAAAGGTAAGTACACACGAGCAGTGGAAACTGATTTTTCGCAACAGCCACGAAATCGTGATGATGAATTTTTTCTTCAATCTTGGTTCTCTCGTTCTCTCGTTTCCATGGATATTATTCGAATTGAAGACGAAACGGAAACAACAACAACAACGTGATCGTAATTACAATCGTGTTTTCGAAAATCATACTCGAGTACTTACTACTTACACACAGTACCCACTTAAGGTGCTGTTAACGCGTGATTATTCGCAATATTAACAACGTTAAATGTGTAATTCTCGCCATCGTCGGCTACTTCATCGTCCATCCCCACGCTTAGCGTTATTTTAATTAGTGAAATATGCGCGAGGTCGAATAAATCAATTAAACGTATTATTATTATACGTATAATTAGTATAGCTCGAGTTAATACGTTTAAAAGAACAGCACCAAGTTGCGTATGTATATATATATATATTTAAGTATTATACACATAAAAATTTAGTAGAGCACTCTGTTCTCCTTACATCGTCCTCCCCCTCATTGCCAACGACGAAATACGTTTTCCAAATGTACTGGTGTCTGTGATCCTTCTATATCTTCCATAGTTGGTTGGGCGCTATTTATCCCGAGTACTTTGTACGTACTTTTTATATTACGTACAAATTTCGAAACGAAGAAGAAGAGCGAAAAAAAAAAATACCACTTTTCTTTGCTCGCCGATTACACGCTCGTTAAAATTTATTCGCCAAGTTTGTAGGCGCTTTGTGGGCTCGCATAGAATACGATGTGACAAAAATGGCGACGCCATAGTCGTTTTCACCAAGTGTATCGTCATCGATATCGTCGAGCTAGTACGGTACATAGCATCGGGGGATGATATTTTACCCATTTACGACTTTATATACGGGCAATTGTACCTACGAAAATGTGGTAATTTTCGTCTTCTTCGTCGTCGTCGCCCTGTTGTCGTCGAACCTCCGCCTATAGCATCGCTAACGAGCTGGAAGAAATCGTAGTTAGTGCAAGGATTATTTTAAAAGGCTGTGCTGGTGTAATAGACCTTCGTTGTTGTAGAAGATATTTACCTCACTTGTTTATAGAGACGAAAATTCGCCGCAGTTAGCGTAGGCAGATGGATATATTTTTGTATCATTTATATAAGGTGGTGTACTTAGTTGGAGACAAAAATTGATGCAATAAATACCAACGCGTTACGTTTATTAAATTGTATTATTGATTAATTTTTTTTTAACCTGTTGTACGATGTAGAGAAATTGATAGATTTCGTCAAATGCCATGTCGCAAAAAGTATGGTTAAAAATTTTACAAAGACATGGGAATTAAAAAAAAAAGTTAAAACAAGTCTCATTGATCTTATTTGATTGGATACAGTATTCTTTAATGTGTAAGAAATTGGTTTTAGATCAGACAGTTTTGAAATGCTTTATCTTCGCGATTTGGATATATTTAAATCCATTTCAAAGAATCCCCAAACTGCCACAGCCTTTATTGGAGCTATAATGACACCCTAAGGAGTCCTGATAGTTGGAATGATTCAGAATTCGTAATATTGTTACTGTCGTTATTACCTTAAAAATCAAACCGGTTGAACATGATTGTTGTGTTAACAGGTTCGCATCCAATCCAGTAATTCACCTGTTTGAGTTATAAATAAGCCATTTTTCGTCTTTTAGACCGAAGTGAAAAGAGTGAAAATAATTCTTTGGTCTCAAAATTTAAATTACTTGGTGAAATTTATAGTTTTCTTTCAAATTTTGACCACTTGAATGCTTTTCGTTGTCCCAAGAGTGAACATGTTTCCATCTGGACCAAGCTCAATCCATTTACCTTACACAACCCTAAATTGGCAGCATGAACAGATCACCAATCGAAATTAGATAGTTGTGCTTGCCCTTCAATAGCCTACAACCTCTTAAATAGCATCAAGAAGCGTCGTTCAATTGCCTCAAAATTATCTTTAGTAGCCCTCAAGTCATCTTATATAGTCTACAGACACGAATAAACAGCCTTAAGACCACATTTAGCTTCAAGACTCCCTTCAATAGTAACCAAACGTCGTTCAATACCCTCCAGACTCCTTTTAATAACCTCCAAGACAGACACTGTTCAATAGCTCGTTGGACAGACACTCCCTTAATAGCCGCAGAAACAGCTCATGCAGTCTCCAGGCCCGCTAATATAATCTCCAATGCCCCGTTATATAGACCACAGTCACCATTCAACAGCACGCTGGACACACACCCCTCCTACATAGCTTTCAAGATCTAGTATACAGTCTCCAGTCGCTCTTCAATAGCCTCCAGACCACTTATATAGCTCCAAAGTGCAACGGTCTACAATGCGCCTTATATAGCTCTCAGACCACTTTCAACAGTCTTCAGACCCTTTACATGGCCTTCAGACGCTGCTCAATATCCTACAGACGCCGACCGCTTTTGTTGCCTTTAGGGCGTTTAATAGCCTCCAGTCGCGCTTCAGTAATCACCAGACGTCTTCAATAGCCTCCAAAATGTCTTATATAGTCTTTGAACCGCCATATATAGCGTTTTTGACCACTTATATAGCTCTCAGACCCTCTTTCGCAGGCTCCAGACGTCCCTCAATAGCCTATAGACCTCTTTATATAGCCTCCAAACGCTTTCAATACTCTCCAGACTATTTGTAACAGCGTTCAGTCGCCCTTCAATGGCCTGCAGATCCCTTACCTAGCCTTCAGAACCCTTTAATAGCCTCTAAGATGCCTTATATTGCTGTTAGATCCCTCTCAACACCTTACATGGCCTTTAGATGCTGTGTAATAGCCTACAGACACCTTATCTAACCTTAAGATGCTGTTCAGTAGCCGCCTAGAGCCTTTATACACCTTCTGACGCCCATGAAGAGCTCCCAAGACGCCTTAATGTAGCTCTGAGACCCCATTTAATAGCCTACAGCATCCCTTGAATAGCGTCCAAAGGCTCCTTTACGCATTTGTGACGTCCTTCAGTAGCCTCCAGTTGCCCATCAGTACCCTCCAGTACCTTAACGTAGCCTCTAGACACTCTTCAATACCTTTCAGA
Source organism: Ferrisia virgata (assembly GCA_900060175.1). NCBI lineage: Eukaryota > Metazoa > Arthropoda > Insecta > Hemiptera > Pseudococcidae > Ferrisia > Ferrisia virgata. The sequence goes on from FIZR01027263.1 coordinate 5,936, forward strand.
CTTCTCGTAATAGCCTCCAGATGCTCGTTATTAGCCTGCGAACCACTTGTGTAGTCTGTCTTCAAACGGCATTTAAGAGCCTCCAATCGCCCCTTAACATCCTCTAGACCCTTTTATATATCCTACAGACGCCCTTCAATATCCTCCAGACTGCTACTAACAGCCTACAGACGCTGTTTAATAGTCTACAGACCTCTCTTCTTTGCTCCCAGTCGCCTTCATTAGCCTCCAGACGCCCATCAATAGCCTACATAACCTCCAGACCCCTATGAATAGCCTCAGAGACGTCTGATATAGTCCTCCTGCATTTCCTCTTGAATAACATCCAAACCTTTTTTGTACAGCATCTTTGACACCCTTCTGACACCCATAAATAGTTTCCAGATGTCCTTCAATTGCCTCCAGTCGACCTTCAATAACTCCTAGGTGCCTTTAATACCCCCCCCAAGGCGTCTTATATAGCCTCCAAACCCCCTTATATTGCCTCTTCATTAGCTTCCACACTCCTTTATGTAGCTTCCAGACGCCCCTCAATAACCTCTAAACACCTATCAATACCCCCAGACCCCTTATATAGTATCCAAATGCTGTTCAATAACCTACAGACCGCCTGCTAATCCCTTATCTAGCCTCCAAGCACCCCTCAATAGCTCCCAGATCCCTTAGATACGCTTCCAACGCCCATGAAAAGGCTCCAAGTCGCCGTATATAGCCCTCAGACCTCCTTTAACAGCCTCTTGATGCCCTTTAATAACCTTTAGACGTCCATCGATAGCCTCCAGTCGCCGTTCAACAGCCTGCAGACCCCTTATATAGCCTCCAGGCGGCGTTCAATAACCTCCAGACCTCTCCTAATAGCCTCTAGTCTCCCTTCAATAGTCTCCGGACCCCTTCAAAGGTCTCCAGATCCCTCTTAATAGTCTCCAAGACGCCTTACATAGACTTCACACCCTCTTATATGATCTCCAGTCGTCCTTCAGTAGCCTCTAGACCCCTTTGAAAGCATCCAAGACCACTCATTTAGCCCTTTTAACAGCCTCCAAACCCCTTATATTGCCTCTTGGCGCCCTTCAGTAGCCCCTATATACCCTTCAACAACCTCCGGACTTCTGTATAGTCTCCAGGCCCCTCTTTGTAGCCTCCAATCGTCCTTCAACAGCCGGCAAACCCTTCGTAGCACATCCATCTTCTATGCATCTTAAGCTTCAAAATATTCGCCTTTATATTCGGCTCACGGCTGCGACGACCTTTACTTACGAACACTACGTTAGAAACTTATAAATGCACGACGACGAGTATATTTGTACTCGGGTGACTATTTCAAGCAACAGTAATTACATCCACATTTATTTTCTTTTTAGACGCAGCGCCACCACATCGTATCCCTTCCTTCTGCAGACCCTTTCATCAACCAACGACGTATATAAATCCGCCGTAACTTATATTTTAACAACGGGTATACCTTCCCTTTTTTCTTACTTTGCTTTCTCAACCTACGACACTGTTCGTGCAACCTTTGCGATAGAGTGAAGAGCACGCGTAAATACGCGCGTGCTTGTACAACTCGAACGTGAGTATGCAGAGACCTACAACGTGCGTATGTCGTAAAAAATTCCATTAAATAAGTAATTTTAATCGTAAAATTTACACTGTTCCTTAATTACGAGAACGGCGTATTTGGACGACACGGTTAATGCGTTCGCATTATTACGTAGCTTTACTTAAAAGGCTGAAGCTTGTACGCGCGAGTCAAAACGATGGTACCGGTGCCAATTTAGTCGTTAGCCTGTGAAATTGTTGAATGGGTATACACATCGTCGTCGACACGACGTTTGTTGCATCGTAAGGTAGGCCTACACATTTCAGAAATGGTCGAATGAGGGTTCGTTCGTGGTGGATATCGTGTATTTTTTTTAATACTAACTACAGCTGTGTTGAGAATGAACAGCGACGAGACTGAAGTCTGACGTATGATATGTTAATTTTAAATGTTGTATTCTGTTCGCGTTTTTTTTCACGTGTACTAAGATTATAACGGCAGACAGTAGATTGTTATGACGACCGTTGTCGTGATTCTGTGTTCTATTAAGCACCTTTCAAGTGTTATGCCACGTAAAAAAATAAAAAGGGTTTATTGTGACGCAAAGCAACGCGGCACGTTCTTTGAACTTTGAAGTTATTTTCTTTCCTTTTGTTTTCTATTTTTTTTTCTGCGAACAATATTTAGCCCATTTTTACTCGTATGTGTAGGCGAGTGTAAACGTATACGAAGATGTGTGTGTGTATAGTGGAAGGTGTGAAAAATACACGTTGTTCAAAAAATATACGACAACTTTGCTAAAGATTTGAAATGAGTAATTTTCGTAATGTGCTTGAATAGAGGGTCAGTTGATCTTTATGTTGACGCGTTCGCAAAATTTTTGAATGGATTACAAGAGAAGAGAAAGCGTTGGAAACATAGTTTTGATGACTTAATTCTTTTTATTTTTTCTTATAAATGTTGAAATTCATGACTTCGAGCTGAGATGATAGGAATGTGAATGATGGACAAAACACGATTTTTCAACTATTATTACGACTTGATGTTATTACATCATTGCTTTTTTTACAAATCTTGACTTCGGTAGAAAATGTCAAAGTTCATGTAGGAAAGGAAAAAGATTGAAGGTGTAGAATTTATGAACTGGTCGTCGTTTTATGGAGGGATAATTATGTCTCAAGATTAGAATTTCAAAGCGGCCAGTCCCGAATTTTCGCTTGTAATTGAACTATTGATCGTAAAGAAATTTTTGTAGATTTTGAAATAGAGATAGATGTAGGGACTAGGAATGTTGGAGGGAGGCCGGTTGAAATTTCAAGTCACGAAATTCTGTGATAAAACTTCCTTGTTACTAATTATAATTATGATATTTTTCAATTTTTTGGTTCATTTTCGTCAGTTTTGCACGTTTTTTTTGAAGATTTTTTACAATTATTCTGTTTTTAATAACTTTTCATGATTTTTCTCATATTTTAGGTAGATTTTCATATTTTCCAGTACTTTTCTATCATTACATTTCAAAAATTTCTGTTATTTTTATTAAATTTCCGGATGGATTTTCAACAATTTTCAATTTTCAATAACATTTTTTTTGTAATTTTCAATAACTTGCGGTGTTTTTTTGTAATTTGGGTAAATTTTGACCAATTTTTAAACTTGTTTTCATGACTTTTGTTCAATTTTTTGTATTTATTGTCCATTTTTATCAATTTTTTACCAATTTTCGATGATATTCAATAATTTTTTTCATATTTTAATTCACTATTCAATAACTTTTAACCGGTTTTTTCGTACTGAAAAGAAGGTTTATTCAGTACTTTTTCCTTATTTTTGATAAATTTTCCTCTTTCATTGAATTTTTACCTAATTTTTGATTACTTTTCTCAAAGTTTAGGTTTTTTTTTCACCCAATTTTTTACATTTTTTCATTATTTTTCTTCAATTTCGTGCACTTTTTGTTCATTGTTATCAAATTTTATCACAGTTTACGATAATTTTTTCATATTTCAGGCCAATTTGCACTAATTTTTGAATATTTTTTCGTAATTTTCACTTAATTTTCGATGATCTTCTACGATTTTTTCCATAACTTGGGTCATTTTTTGTGAATTTTTCTGTATTTTTTCATTACAATTTTGCCAATTTTCACTCAATTTTCATCCATTTTTCGTGATTTTTTACAATTTTATCTCAATTTGAGTCAATTTTCACCCAGTTTTCGACATTTTTTCATTGTGTTTGTTGAATTTTGTGAACTTTTAGTACAGTTTTCGATAATTTATTTATATTCTGAGTTAATTTTCACCCATTTTTAAATATTTTTCGTTATTCCCGATCAATTATTTTCATTTTTAAACATTCTAGCCAATTTTTCATTCAATTTTTGACAATTTCCTACAATTTTTTTCATAATTTATGTCGATTTTTATACAATTTAAAAATTTTTTCATCATTTTTAGGAAATTTTTTTTGCAGCTTGTAGCCATTTTTATTATTTTTTTTCATATTTAAGGTCAATTTTCAGCTTATTTTCTCAATTTTTTTCAATTTTGGGCCCTTTTTTACCTTTTTTTTTATCAAATATTTACCTAATTTTCGATATTTTTTTCATATTTTAAATCAATTTTCATGCAATTTTCAATATTTTTTATCAACTTTTCTCACTTTTCAGCCATTTATTTCACAATTTTACAAAATGTTCAAAGATTTTCGACGATTTTTTTCATAATTTAGGCCAATTTTCATCCAATTTTGTACATTTTTTTCATCATTTTTGTTCAATTTTCTGCACTTTCCCATTTTCTTCAAATTTTTATCCAATTTTCGATGGTTCGCAACGTTTTTTTTTCTTCTGAATGTAAGTCAAATTTTACCCATTTTCAAAAATTTTTTCGTGATTTTCAACCAATTATTTTCATTTTTTATTCATTTTTATCAATTTTGCACCCAATTTTTGATGATTTTCAATGATTGTTCGCAATTTTTTCCCATATTTTGGATAGTTTTTTTCATTTTTTCCAAAATTTTTTTTAATTTCTGTTAAAATTTTCAGTATTTTTAAGCATTTTTTCAAATTTTTTCCCCAATGTAAACATACTTTCAATATATTTTCCGATATTTTGAGGAATTTTCTATTTTTTAAGTTGGTTTTTTTAATCAAATTTTCAGACATTTTTGTCAATTTTTGCTGAATTTTTTTCAACAATTTTGCACGTTTTTAGCCTGATTTTCTATGTCATAATATCAATGAAAACTAGGCTATCACAGTTTATCGACCAACGGCGGTTGAGGAGGGAAACACCAAAAAAAACCGTTTTGGGGTCCTAGATGACAATTAAGACAATTTTTGGCCGTATCAGATATTTATTTTTTTCGCCAATATTAAAATCATTTACTCTACTCGATACCGACCAAAAAACACTCCAATTCGGCCAATTAGCTCAATTTGGCGATGGATTAGATATATATGACTGAAGATGACTTTGGGTTAAAATTCAGTTTTGCCCTATTTTGGGGGAGGAGTGCTGAGGGGCCAAAAATACAAAAAATTCTGCTTTTTGAGTCAATCGATAGAGAATCCAAATTTGTATAACATACCAAAAAAACAACCTCTCAGGTCAATTAGGAAGGAAGATATGAAGGTTTTCAGCATTTTTTGCCTGAGGTTTTTTTAGAACGTCCAACATTACAAGTAAACTCTAAATGAAAATTTATCCGCTGGCACAGCATCAGCTGTTTAGAAAAATACATTAACTATCGTCAATTGTTATAAATCTTCAGTCGATGCGGTGTTAATTCGCTTAATACAGTACCATGGGCTCGATAATGCTGGAATATTCAGAATTCAAGCTCATCGTTGTATAACACCAAGATATGTATAAGTATTGAGTAACCTTCGCATACTGCATATCCACTTACCTTTGTGAGTATAAAATACCACAAATTCTTCAACCTATTAATACTTACGTAATATATACGAGAAGGGAAACGGTAAGAGGTAAACGAGACCCTATTATCTATACGGTACATTGTTTCATCTTATATCACACGCCACATATGTGTACCTAGGCTACCTTCTCTCGAGTACTCATCTGTCTAGAGCTACGTAAAAATTTTGCGACGAAGGGAAGAGGAGCGTGAAAATATGTAGAAAATTGATCCTACTTTATAAGTGCAAATTTTGTACTCTGCCTGTTTTCAGTTTAAACATCTCTCGGCGACCTTTACTCACTTGTTCCAGGTAACTCACATGCCTGTAAAATATTCGCTTATTACGCTTTAGTATGCTTTAGAGAGAAGGGTAACAAAATACCAAATTTATCAACCCAATAACTAAGAAGTCATTCCAAGGTGAATTTGAAAAACAATACTTCGATTAGAAATTTGAGAGATGGTAGTAAGAGGAGCCAAGCGAATGAAAGCAAACCGAGGTCGACTGAAATATCGAACTGTATCATTGTATTGTATGGAACGATGCAAAGACCTAAGTCAACATTCGTTTGTTGTTATGATGGCGGTGGTCATCGTGGTCGTGGTCGTTGTCGTAATCGTAAGTACTCTGACTACCTTAGCATTATTGGACGAAGAAAATTACACATTGCGGCTTGGCTATGAACAATTGCGTAACGGTAATTACGTTAATTTCGATTACCGCTAATCGATTTTTCTCTCTTCGTCGCCGACATATTATGTACGTTGTTCATGTGTTTTATGTTTGTATGTAAGTACGGTCTATCAGTACAGTCAATTTAGCTCAAAAAATAGCTCAAACTCAATCAAAATCTATTGAAAGTAGAAATTTCGTATATTGGTACTGTGAATATTTCAATATTCCCGAACTTCCCTAAAATTCATGCATATTTCGCCCCCTCCTTTTGGGGGGGAGGGGACAAGGGCGTTTAAAAAAAAAAACGAACATTTTTGGTTCTTTGATTTTTTTCCCCAGGAGGTTTTAGGGAGAAGCTAGAGCATCCTGAAAAAATAATTTTTGAAAATCTTCAATTGACAAGAATAATTCTCGAAAAGCTACTGAATTCACTTTTGGTGGAATTTTTTTTGCTTAGAACTTCTCACTTTTATGCAAAATAAGAAAAATATTTGATCGTTCCCTTTATTTTAAGTGCGGGGGGGGGGAGGGGTTCTCTTCAAAAAGTTGTAACTTTCTCAACACATAAGTCCGTTATGTTACAAAATTGGAAAAATTGATTCAGACAATTTTTTCCTAGGTTGTCGTTGGACGAAGATAAGGAGAAAAGAAAAAAAAGTGACACTTGAGAAACCATCTTGAAATAAATAATTTTTGCCTATGCGAATCCGATATAAATTCCAGGGAGCCAAAAATTGAATGAGTCTAATACTGAGATTTTTGTGGTGGCAAGATTCGATTTTGATGCCTATTTGAGCGTTGGACCCAAATTCAGCTTCCAAAAGGGGGGTTAAAAGTTCGAAATTTGGAAAATTTTAGACATTGGTGTCGATTTATGTGGTCGAAAATCTACTTTTCTATATTAATGAGAGTTTTTAGTTTTTGGACCCAAATTAAGCCTCGAAATTGGGTGCTGAAATTTCAAAAATTTGCAACATGCACACAAGTGAGTATCGGATTCGGTATATGGGTTTTCCAATGCAACGTTTTGGGATCATGAAACCATTAAGATGGAAGGCAATTTTGAAGCTTGGTAAAATATTGAAGCTCGCCTTCAGAAGCCAATTTTGAATCCGTCGCTCAAATTTTCAAAATAAAATTCCGTCATCACAAAAACTTCTATATTAGACTTGATTTAATTTTTGACCCGCTGGAATTTATACCAGTCTCGCATTGGCGTAAATTTTTCCTTTTAAGAGCAATTTTCAAGTCACGTTTTTCTGAGCCCATTTTCAAATTTTTTACTATAACGTATTTGTGTTTGAAAAAAATTGTAATTTTATGAAAGGCAGCCTCCCTCGATCCACTTTCAGAAAATGGGATGGTCCATCATTTTCTTATTTTATATAACAATGGAAAATACGGATTATTTTCAGCATTTTGTTGATTCGTAATGCGTGAAGCAGAAAATTTATCTATTGTTGGTGCATCGTACATATATTTATGATTCGTTTTTTTCATATGTTTCAGGTATGTACCAAATTTTGAAAGTTATTGCCAATTAATGATGTAGAGACTTATATCATTGCGTAAGTACGAGAATTTGAGTAGCTAATAATATTGAAGAAAATAAGAAAGTATTGAAAATAGTTTTATAATGTAGCCTTACCACTGGACTGAAATTTTTTCAATTTCTGGAGAAAATTTTGAAAAAATTGAAATTTATAAATTGAAAGAGCTTTTGTTCCTATATTTTTCTTACCCCCCCTCCCTCGTTCCGAGAAATTAATTTTGAAATTTCTTGCATTCAAGTACCTACTTACTTTGAACTTTGCAATCATCAAATGATGTTTTCGGAAAAAAACCACCCTCACAAAAATACTTAGAATCAAGAATGTAAAAATGTGTAAAGATCTGCTAGCTAAGTAAGAAGAGGCGAATTAACCTGTGGTTGGGATTTTCAAGTCATCTAGTGACAGATGCTCCGTTTGGTCTAAGAACTCAAAGGTAAAAACTTCAGCCCCCCAACTCACATCTACTCCATGATATCGTCCTAAAACGCGTTCAAATTACGAGTTTACCTTGTAAATTTTTATGTTCTACAATTCTGAACCGAATTTTTTCAAACTTGCAGGGATAATGGACCATATGAAGGGTTATCTTTGGAAATTTTTTCAAATGTTTTCGATCTTCTTTTCATCGCGAAGTGAGCATTTTTATATTTTGAGAGCAATTTTGATGTGACTTTTTTTTTTTAGTTTCGTCATAGCTCCGTCCCACGACCTCCTAGGAAAAAAATAAATAAACGAAAATGCTTGTCTTTGAACATGGACAATATTCATCTGAATCAATTTTTCAATTTTTTTTTAGCTTAACAGACTTATTCTTTTGAAAAATTAATACTTTTTGAATGACATCTCCCCCCCCCCCTCGGCTTTGAGAAAAATATATGGTGCAACATTTTTCTTTTTTTGCATAATGATGAACAGTACTATGCCAGAAAAATGCCACCAAAAGTGAATTAAGCAGATTTTTGAGAATTATGCTTGTCAATTGGAGATTTTAGAAAATTATTTTTTCTGAGTAACCTAGCTCCTTCCCTCGATCTCCTGAGGAAAATTGTTGTAAAAAAAAAAATATTTGTTTTTTAATGCTTCGCAACTTTTGTTTCGATGTTTTTTTTTGTAAAGTGATCGCCAAAAAAACAAACTTCGCACCCTTTTTCGCTTCCAAAAGGGGGACAAAATATGCATGGATTTTTGGGAAGTTCGAGAATATTGAAATAAATAGGTACTTCACATTACCCATGTACGAAATTTCCACTTTCCGTGAATTTTGATCGATTTAAAATCTAAAAAGTCTGTTGTAACAAGTCTCAAAGAGGGGTAATAATAACCACCAGCAGGGGGTTAAAAAAATTGCAGATCGTGAAAATCAACATATCATTTTTCAAAAAAATTGTAATAAAAGGGCTTTTTACCTCAATAATGGGGCGACAAATTTTTTTCAGCGAAGAAAAGTCAATTTTAATTGAAATCACTCAGAAATTTCGCGTTTGCAGCGCAGCCAACTGAAAAATTGATTTTTAGGGGTAAAAATCGAGAATTTCTAGATAATTATGACATTAATTTCAACGATCTTGGAATTAGGGGATTGGCTGTCCTGTAACGCGAAACTTTTGACCAATTTTGATTGAAATTCACTTTTCTATGCTGAAAAAATTTTTAGATCTATTATTGAGGTGGAAAAGCCATTTTATTACATTTTTTTTGAAAAAGAAAATAATGTCGATTTTTTACGATTTGCAACTTTACAACTCACTGGTAGGTGGTTATAAGTGACATCGGATCGAGATGTTTATGGTACAGCGAAACGCAGAAACTCAAACAGCACTTTTTCAGCTCTGTAGCCGAGGTCCTGCACCATTTTTGGAGGATGAAAATGACGAAAAATCGCGTTTTTTTTTTCGAAAATGACTCCGCTTTCAAGACTCATAGCTCCACTCTCTTTTGAACTAGGGTCGCAAAATTTTCTAGAGTAGGTTTTCAACTCCAAATCAACTGCTTACGTGAAGTTTGGTCAATATTCAAAGTATGTTTTTTTTTTTCAATCCATCCGAATGTAGATATTTGGTTTTGAACTTTGGAAATACATATTTCATAATGAAAGGCGTATCGAAAAATTAGAAAAAAATTGCAATGATAGCCTGTACTATGTGTAAGATACCTCCCTGACCTTGTCGTGGTATATAAAAATGATGGATTCAGTTAGCAAAGAATGCCTATCCTGTGGAGAAATGGGTCTTTTTTTATTTTTCATGTATATTTTTTTAAACCATACACAAAAGGAGAGAAAGCGTCGAACGTTGGGGAGAAAAATAATGAAAAAAATTAGAGAAAAAAAGGAGTACGTATATTTGGAGACAGTCGGTCGAAGAAGGTATATGTGTATTATTATGAAAAGATGAAAAGACACAGGGAGAATGATAGAGAAGAAAAGACGTAGAGACGTAGACGCCAAGTCCACCAAGGCTTTTATTTGATTAACCACATGCTGCTGATGGTGCTAGTGCTGTCTTTTAAATGGTACCTAACCCACTATGGTACTACTTACTACGATATGAATAAATGAAAGATGGGGAAAATATATTCTTTTATGTACAATGGCTGATAGTTGGTTGTTTTTTTTTGTTTTTTTGTTTTTTTTTTTTTTTACAACTTCATATTTTTGTTGGCATACCTTTCTGGCTGGTCTATTGCAGGTACGTTTGGGTATTATGCTCGTTGGTTGTAAAAGTTTTATTATCATTGGGTACGAGAGCATCGCTGTTCGTCTAATCCTCAACAAGATCCGAATATCACGAAATTTCGTACTTAATTTTTCATCGCCTTGAAATCTGTAACGTTTCGAACGTGCCCAAGAATTCCACAACTTGGCTCTTTGCTACAGCCCCCCCCCCATTACTTCAATTGTAAACTGTTATTATTCTTATATACTATATGGTTATGTTTAGAGAGAGGAGGAGGAGAGAGGAAAAAAGGTACCTTGATACTATACCACAAATCACAATCACGTGTCTTCGACAAAAATAAAAATCCTATGTTTGAATTCTCTATTGTGATGAATACCCGAGTATGATTTTTTTTTTACGTTTATCAAACAATATAAAGTCGCGGCCACGATAGTTCATATACCTTTAGTTACCTACCAACTTATGCACCTAGTTACTCGCTAGTGAGTAGGTAACTATTAAGTAGGTACACATATGCGATGTGTATGTTATCGTATCGAAGATCAATTTCAATTCAAGCTTTTTTTTTTTATTACTTACCTTATTCCAAGTTTACATCTGCTCTTTTGTGTGAACTTAAGGGGTATGTACGCGATGCATTGACTTCACCCAGCATTGAGAGATTCATTGACGACAATAAGCGTCGTAATTAAACCCTGTGTACGTATGTGTACTTACTGCCCTTTGATGCGTATGCCATGTTGTTTAATCGATTTCAGGATCCATTTCATAATATACCCTCGTATCTTTGTTGTACGTTGAGCCGGTTGAATTTTGAAATTACTACTTACAAGTAAATTAGATGCGGCTCGTGATGGTGCTGGGTGCTGTGTGTGGTAGCAGCTTTGGCCACGAATTTGTTTGATGTTCGATTAGTAGGTATTGGCTACAAGAGGGTCATGAAAAGGGTTATGGGTGTATAGATGAAGTGGAAATACTGCAAGCTTAGAGGTTTGATTTTGATTTTAGTTTTGTGTGTACTTCTACCTGCTGGATGCTACTTAATTAGCCATTACTTGTAAATTACTCGCAGTACATATTTCGCTAATTATATTTGGAATGTCATTTTCACTGTGTAATTAACACGCGTTGTACGATTATAAAATAAACGGATGCAAAATATTGAAAAGTATTCGCTCGGTTGTAGGCCTAATGATGGTTTGGGTAGAAATATCGCGTACTCAGCTACGAGATTAATTCATTTATGAAACGTATTACAAAGCACATACTTACGTAAATATTCCATGGCAAATTCCAGCGTAATTTTCACTCGAAATATGTTATCATGTGTTGGAATTTGGAAACAAATACGTACGAGAACGTAATGGCGATAAACAACATAATACTCGTACGTATGCGTGATAACAAAAACCGTTAAATGAGAAACTATCGACGATGTATGTAAAATTTCATTTTGAATTTTTTATTTTTACATTTTTTTTTTTTTTTTCGAAACCTGCCTATTCTTTTACCTTTACCGTTTAAAATTCCATCGTATAGTACGGAACTGTTTTTTTTCAAAAGAAAAGAAAAAAAAATTGTATAGGCAATGTAAAGACTTAGCTGTAGGTATTTATTCGGTTAAAATTTCTCGAATAATTCGTTGCAAAATGTCGTAGATTTATTGCCCGTTTCTGTTTTTCATTTTTATCGTCGTAAAAATGGAAATTGCATTTTTGTATAGTACGCGTACTATGTCTTTCATATTACTGCGGTATTGCCATAAAATATTATATAGTGGCTGATGTGGAGCAAGAATTTCTGTGATTGGAGTAAGTAATAGGTTTTGTTAAAAATGAAAGAAGCTGATAAAATTTTTTCTTTTTAATAGGTTGCCATTTTATTGCTATGATTATTTTGTTTTTTGATGAGAATTTGGCGAATGATCTTTTAAATGGGGTTTACAACGGAAATGAGTAAAATTCCCTTGATCTCAGGGTTTCAAAATTTTCTCAAAACTTCACCTCACCTTACGCTCTCACTCAGAATATCGAAAAAATGCTTGGGGGATCTGTATTCACGCGTATTTGATAAAAAAAATCGTGATTTTAATTCAAATTTTTAGACAGATGATGGGTCCATCGACATTAATTTTTCCAAAACGTTTTACTTCTTAGGGGGTGGAGGGGAGAGGATTGATAAAAGAGAACTTGGAGTAACTGCGAACCATGCAGGGAGGAGGGTGTATAACACTTTTTCCCACAGAAGTATGCGTTTTGACGTGTATCGCGCCTCTGGCCTTTGTTGCAGTATACGGCACGTAAATGGAGGAAATAAGTAATATTTTGAAAAAAATTTTTTCATCTTTTTTTTGAATAAATTTTTTTTATTTTGAAAGGGAAGTGCTTTTCCACTGATTCAGACACGTTGAATACGAATCCGGTGTATATTTTTCGTTCGAACCTTCAGTTCGCATTTTTACCTTTGACCCCCCCCCCTCCCCCTCCCAACCATCATGCACCCATACCCACAATTCTACAAATATATTTCTCAGTAAAAATTTCAACGACGTAATGTAATATGAAATTTGACGCTGAGCAACTTTACTCTTATTTATTTTTAGGGTGTTAGGCATTTTTTTTCTGAGAAAAATGCATATTTTAAGCATTTTCAAAATTTTTGAAAACGGCCCAAATCCTCGAAAAAATTTTCTAAAAATTACTAAAAATTATACTCGTCAAAACACATACTTCGGTGAAAGAAAAATTATGTACTCCCCTAGGGTTCGCAGCTGCAGCAATTCGAAGCTTTCTTTTGTCAAGTGCTCTCCCGCAAAGGGTGGAAAATCTTGGAAAAATTCATGTCGATAGACCCACCATCCTTCTAAACTTTTGGATTAAAATCTTAATTTTTCCTCGAATACGCGTAAATACAGAGTTTATTTTTTCCCAAAAAGAAACGTTTTTTCGATATTCTGAATGAAGAGGGTGGGACGAAGGAATTTTTTTTAGCCCTGAAATTTTTCTTACAGATGTCGAATGATGTTTTGTGAAAATTTTGAAAATCCGTGAACAAGGAAATTTCGCTTATTCTTATTCGGGAATACCCTTTGCACAAAATTGTTTTTATGAAAAAGTACGAAATTAGGAAAATTTGGATTATGAATTCTCATATTTTTTCTAGTACTTTATATGTATTTGTAGTTGTAATTTTTATAAAAGAAAAAGATATGTTCAACTCCTAGTTTTAAATTTTCAGTAAAATCTCAGCCAGTTTTGTCGCAATATCTATGATTTTGAAGTGAATAGTTAACCACCACCATCACTCCCCCTCCCCCTCCCATCTGCCCCTACATATAAGACACATAATGCATTAAAATATGAATTCCAACCATCAAGTTTAACTTGATAAAAAGAATATTAATGGTAAAAATTTGAAAAACTGTAAAAATCACATAAGAAATTCCACTTCCCCTTCTGGTGTATGAGGGGGTTACGGTAGTGCAGAAAATTTGAAAATGCCAAAAGGCACTCGCGAAGTAACTGTTTAATTCGCGTGCTGAATTTCAACCCTCCAACTCAATCGGGGACCCCCTTTATCTGCTGTATAATTGACTTTAGGTGTGTAAAAATTGAAACTGAAACTGATGTGAAGAATTGTAAAAAATGACTGAAAGTGAAATTGATACAAATTTTGGACATGATTGAATTTTGAACCAAGGTCCATCTGCTCCCACGTATATCTAGTTTGCTGCCAATACAAGCCTACTGGAAGAATTCGAGTGATTTTGGTCGATATTAGAAAGAGTTAATGATTTTAGCCTTCGATAAAACAAAAAAAAAAAAAAAAAAATTAAAAAAATAAATATCTGACGTATTTGAAAATGGTCCT
>FIZR01027264.1:0-17409 GCA_900060175.1 Ferrisia virgata
AAAAAACCAAAAAAAAAAAAAAAAAAAAAAAAAAAAAACACCAAAAAAGGTTGGTTTTTTGTATTTTGAATATAACATTATGGAGTAAAATCATCCAAAATACTATTTTACAGCACCAAAAACCCGAAAGATTGAAAAAATTGGAAAAATTCACAGAAGAAGTTCGATTATCCGTGTTCTGGATGTGAAATGATGAAGAAAAATAATTCAGAACGTTATATTATTCAAAAAGCGTAAATTTTTTCTACATTTTGTATTTAAAATATTATTTTATGTGTTAAGAATCGAAAAAACTTGAAAATATCGGTAAAAAAAAATGGAAAATCCCTCGTGACACGTTAATTATTGGCTCTCAAGGTATAGAATAATGAAAAGCTGTAATTTCACCGCTCAAAAAACTCGAAAAACTGAAGAAAAGTGTTTAGAAAATTTTGATTAATTTAATTGTATTCACGATTGGAATTTATTGGTTATTGGAAGCTTACAGCACTCCATCTTCTTTAGAGCACCGAATAACTCAACCAGAGAAGTAATTTTCTAATATTTCCCTTCTCCAGATAGTAAAATTTAAAATTTCCATACCCAACCAGCCTATAGTACTATAAATTAACAATAAAACGAAAAAAAGAAAGCGAAAAAAAAACTGGACAGCATTTTAAAAAGATTTCATACGTATTTATACTAAATAAATAATCGATAGAGAAAAATAACAGCCATAACAGATCAACATTATACATGAGAAATTCATTTATTCCAAACGTATGCAGATAGATACAATCATCATCACCGTAACCGACGGTACTCCTCGTCTACGTCGTGGGTTTTATCCAATTGGCACCGTACGATTTGGTAGATTCACCGGCAGATCCCGAAGCAG
The DNA here is from genome assembly GCA_900060175.1 of Ferrisia virgata. NCBI lineage: Eukaryota > Metazoa > Arthropoda > Insecta > Hemiptera > Pseudococcidae > Ferrisia > Ferrisia virgata. Next base: position 878 of record FIZR01027264.1, read on the forward strand.
TTGCGGCAGATTTCAATCCACTTTGAGCAGCGTCGAATATGTATTCAGCTCCAGTCGTCGAGTACGATTTGATTGCTCCAACGCCACTGCCGGCTAGATCCAAAGTCGTTCCTATACCGTTAACTGTCCTACCCAGTATATTGGTCAAAAGTCCTAAAGACATTCGCAAAGCCGTATACGCCAATTGGTACTCTTGGTATTTGACTGCTGCCAGATCCGAGTACGTATCAGTTAAAGCAGTACCCAAGCTGCTGGCTGCTTCTGTTAACGTGGCTCCTTGAACGTTCACCATGGCTGTTGATTTCTGCCAAGGAAATATAGTCTATCGAATGGAAAAATGAAAGTTTTCAAGCCAAACCGTGTACACTCTGTAGAGTCGACGCATATGGCGCACTAAACGAATACCAACCGATTAATAATAATTCTATACTTACCACCAAAATAACGGAGCACGTTATCCATACGATCAATCGGACAAATGCCATTTTGAAAAATGCGACGTAACTGCTTCAAATTTGAACTTATCGATTGTAAAATTAAAATTCAAATCACGTAGATCACGCACACGCGACACTATATTTATGCGTATAACTTCATCCCCAGTTGTTTACGTATTCGAATATTACTTACGATATAATTACACCATTGTCAATAAGACGTATATTAGTAGGTTAGTCAAATCGCGATTATATTCAAGGATAACGTAAAGTAAATTACTAATAGATCGATTAATAAAAGTTTTCGCGTATTTATTATTCGGCTTTTATGGCACAGAAGATTTTCTCATACGTAAGCAGCATAGATTCATCAATAACATAAAAAATCTGTTTATCGCCATAGTGATAAAAAAAAAAAAAAATACGGACCACAGTGTAGAAAAGAGGAGGGCAGGGGCAGGGGTTGACAGAATATTTCAAAGTATTCAATGTTTTCTTCATTATTGAAACGTAAAATTCTAAACATTAGAATTAAAAATATCGAAGTAGTTAGAGTTACTACTCGAAATCAAACACGTGAAATAATTCCATTCCATTAAAAATTAATCATAAATACCCTCGAGGAGAATTCGACTTCAATACAACTATCGAAAAAAAAATTTTTTTCCCAGTCAAAAATATTTTAATGGATTTCCTGTCAAACCCCCAAGTAACAAGATTTGAACTTTTGTTTAAAAAAAAAAAAAAAAAAAAAAAAAAAATTTTAACTTTTTTTTAAAAAAAAAAAAAAAAAAAAAAGAGATATTGGCTGGCAATATTAATCCTTAAAGATAGGAGAAATTGAAATGAAAAAAATTTTCAGATCCATATCGATAATTTTTAAACTAGGTACTTACTGGTCTTCGGGGTCAAATAAACAGAGATCGCAGTAATTGGATCGTTAGATGGATCTTTATAAAGTTCAGTCACTAACAAATCGTTGTCTTTCATTCGTAATGGAAACTTCTGCATATCTAGAATAAAAAATCAAAATAATACAAAATTACTTTTTACAAGTGAAATCTTCACGATTGGGAGACTACGAAACGACAATTTTCAATTGTATGACCTTTTAGACACCTGCTTTAATCATACACCCAGTTTTAGTCACTCAATTCGATTAAAGGAGTCGGCTCGTTCGGTTAATTACTCGAAGGACTGTAGCCATAACAAATTTATCCACCCGAGGTACGGGGGTTCAGGGGGGATGGGGATGGAGGGAATGGGATGAAGGAGAATTACGCAACTGCAAACTTGAAATTATCGAATTATCGGCAAAGGTAAACACCAAACCATCCTTTTTTTAAAAATAAGAAGAATTAAAGACTAAGATAATCTCAACTAAAAATACCCAAAAGATAGTATACTGTGATGAACGAACTCCTACCCCCCACCATGTGAAAATTTTATGTTTACCACAGACAAAAAAATTAGTTTTACGATCTTTCAATATCGGTCTGGTGAATAATCTGTTTTCTCATGTTATATCGTCAAAGAAAACTAAGATAATATGGTCAATCGACTTACGGTAAATGCTTGGGGAGGGAGGGGGTACATCAACAAAATTATTTCTGGGGTCCTTGAAGACTATTTGAGGTCGGGAGAGGAGGGGCAGCCCTCAGAGTGGAGAAGCGAAAAATTGGAACAAAAATGTTTATATTTGATAATGTTAAAGTTGTTTTTCTTTAAGGAGGGAAGGGAGGGTCAAATACTTCTTCTTTGCTATAAATTAAAAAAAAAATATGATTGTAAATGAAAAAAAAAAGCATCGCTTCGTGATACTTTTCCAGCCTTATTGCAATCATGAGAATTGAATCTAATCAGTATTGAGGGCAAAAAGGGTTCAACAGAACTAAAAAATCGAAACCCCCAAAAAGCATATCTACGGGTCCCTACTGACTGTACATGCTTGATTTCAACTTCCTAGCCCAATTTGGAGGAGAGTTATGCGAGGAACGAACTTTAAAAATTAGAAAAATCGACAAAAAAAACTACTTATTTAGAGCTAAGGGAGGGGGAGGGGGAGTGAAATGGGGCCGAAAAGTCGAGACCCCCTCCAAAATGCACATATAGGAGGCCTATTAAATGGAAATACCAAATTTCAACTTTCTAGCTCAATCTGGGGGGGGGGGGGGGGGGGGGGGAAAAAACAAAAAAAAAATTTCAACTTTCTAGCTCAATCTGGGGGGGGGGGAAGGGGGGAACAAACTAAAAAAAAACCGCATTTTTGGAGCTGTGAAGGGATGCAAAGGGGCTGAAAGTTCGAGACCTCCAAAAGGCACATCTAGAGTCCTTACTAAATGTACATACCAAATTTCAACTTCTCAGCTCATTTTGATGGGGAAATAGGCGAGGAACAGCCCCTTTTCAGGTCAAAAAGGGGGAAACCCCCAGATCATCCCTCCTAATTGACTTAGGAGGCTTATTTTTGGATATGCTATAGAACATTTAATTCTCCATCATTTAGCTTAAAAAGTGGAAATTTTTGTGTTTTAAGCCTTTCAGCACCCCCCCCCCCCTCCTCCATACACGGGTCAAAACTAAATTTTAACCCAAATTTATCTTCACTTATATATACCTCATCCGCCGCTAAATTGAGCCCATTGACCGAATTGTGACTTTGGTCGGTATCGAGCACAATAATGATTTTAATGTTTGGAGAAAAAATAATAATAAAAAAAAATAAAAAAAATAGATATCTAAAATGACCAAGAATTGTCTTAATGGTCTTTTAGGACTCCAAAACGGATTTTGTTTGTATTCCCCACCCCAACCGCCGTTGGTCGATAGACCATAATAGCCGGGTTTTCATTGAAAATGTGACGTAGAAAATTAGGCTAAAAAGGTGCATTTTTCGAAGTTTCAGCACTAATTTTGTGGATTTTACAAAGGAGGAAACAAAATTTATAGCAAAATCATTTTTAAAATTATACTTAAATTTCAATATGTCCATCAGCTATCTACACGTTCTAAACATTTTCTCAAAATTTAAACAGATTTCATAACAATTCCAGTCATTTGTATGAAATTTAGCAGACATAGAAAAATTTTGTAGGAAGTTTAGCCTTACTCCCTGCCCTTCCCTCATCTTTTAAATCCGCCTATGGACATGTCTATCATCAATATAGAGCCGGGTAGTTGATATTTGGCATGCAGTCAGTGGAGTAAATGGAGGGGAGGGGGCAGGAGGAGGAGGAGCAGTGTTTTTCACCAATAAATTCATTTTAATACGCGATGCAACAGTAAAATTCAGCATTTTAAGCTTGCAAGATTTTCACCCTCAGTTTGCTTGAGCTATATATTTTTGACTTCCTAAAAAATAAATTTCAGGAATCCATCCCCTCCCCCCCAATAGTTGTTACGCCACTGCACGCAGCTCTGGCTATTCACTCCAATGTGAACTTCTACTCCTACCATTGATTAAGAAAAAAACATCCCACTGAACTATTTGCTTCTCCCCTCATACAAATTTCCAACCAAACAAATTTTTTACCCAACATTATATAAAATATTATCACTGAGATTCGTACTCGTTCAATATCAAGTTGAATATTATAAATTTCTAAATTCAATGCCAAATTAGTTCTTTTTACAACGGCCATGTATCATACTCATTTACAAATTCAATTATATAATGAAATCTCGTCACTTTGAGTCTATAAGGAAAAAATATGCACTTACCAATATAATAAATAGATCCGTTATTACATCCGAGCAGAAGAAACGACCCAGCTGTATCGAAAGAGGCGATCGGGACCACATCTTGAATCTGCCAATGATGAGTCATCGCGTGCCACACGCCAATTTTACCAGTAGGCGACAAAGCTACCAATTGGCTGCCGATGAAAAATAAATATTCTACTCTAACGTGTAAATTGAAAGTACCTGAAAACAAAAGAAACATGCATCAATTTGAATACATAAACACAAAAAAAAATTAAAAGAACTTGTGTGAGCTATGCTTCGGGTCACCTTAAATTTTATTCACAATTCCTCATCCAAATAACCAACACCAACAGTCGACTTACAATTGTAAATTGTACATTTACCCACACATATAACGAGTACAAAATACGTACCTATATTGGTACGAGCACCGTGTTCGGTTATACCCCACAAACGTATCTGATTGCCGTACGAAATGGCCACCATTCGAGACGACGACGAATCTCCGGCACCGCTATTCTGGCCTACTTTCGAATTAATGGCCACTCTTTCGATACAGCTTTCTATATACGGCGACGTGAACACCAATTGCCAGCCAGATGAGTCTTTCAGTCTGTAGCAAACGACGAAATGCGCGTAAGCTACCACTATCCAGTGATGATGAGCTTTGATTATCTGTACTCGCAACGGATCCGTCCAATTCGAGCCTACGCAAAGAATAATAATGACAAAACGTGTTCATCCACGTACTTGGCGAAATACACTTCGCGAGCACGCATATACCTTGACTACAACCGAACACAAGATTCACATCGTTTCTAATCAATTTATTGAGATCGGCCGACGAATTCCTGGTATGCCTCAAATCTAAGGACGCAGCTCGCGAATGCCCATTGCTGGAATGTCCGTTACGATTGTTATGATTACGTATGTCGGAATTACGCGAAGACATCGACACCCTCATGTCCAAAGACGAATTCCTCGAATGGCATCTTTGGTATCCGTGAGTGTGCGGTATAGACGAGCTGGCCGAATGGGCCGTCGGTAGTCCGGATGGCGAATTAGGTGGCGGTACTGGTTCCGGTATACGTACAATAGAGCCCGGCTTGGTACCGCCGTTTTCGTCCGATTTCGCAGCACCAGACGAACTAGTGTCTTGTATCGGCGGATCTACGAATACAAATCAAAAACAGAAGATTAGAGAGAATGTTGAAATCGATACGATGATTTTTTTTTTTTTTTTTAATTCTCTCGAACGTTAAATACTTACTCGGTGGTGGTAAATATCCGTAAAATAAAACATCTCCGCACGAAGACTGATTCAAATCTTCGCACAATACTAAACGTTTGACCAAAGGAGCGATGCCGTAGTATTCGGCTTCATGCCTCAGTGTACGAATGTCGACTACGCTTAGATCGATATCTTTGGTACGAAGATAGTTCAAAATTACGCCGAATACTTTGGGATCTCTGTCTATGAAAATAGCTCCAGTTTCATCTCTCAGGCTAGATATTCTACCGCTGAGTAGAGCGGTAAAAAATGAATCTGGTATCCAGGTCAATGTTTGTCGCGATGTCGAAAACCTACGTGCAATTAAAAAATAAAACGATAATAATTTCCTCCTTTAATTAGCCTCTTTACAAGTGCGAAGTATAGCATTATTAACAGATAAATAAGACGCAATAATTTCGTTCTGCGAATCGAAATTTTTACAACAAGCCATCTCAAAAAACAAATACATAAAAATAGTAATTTGTTTTACTTAATTAGCGTTAGAAATATTTATATTTCGATTGTTTACCTTGTTCCTCCGACATTTAGGTGAATTATATCGCTACTATACAATGGGTACATCATCGCTCGTACGTATTAATCCAGTCTTACTTCATTCTTCACAATAAATTCGTATTCTGCACACAATGACCAATCAATAAATTACTAATCAAATTACGAATTGTAAATTACATGATACATAAAATTTTACTGATAACTTCGTACTTTCGACGACTACTTGTCTTGTTTTTCTGTTATTTTGGCAAGCAAAGATATCCGCCTCAGCTGATTAATACAACCACAACAAGCAGATCGTCAGTGACTAAGTGTTTATTTTCAGAGCCATGTTCTTTCCACATTGTTACTGCGGTTCGTTCTAGTTCGCAATTTCTCCGCGTGGTGTCGGTAGCTGTATTACAATTTTAAAATCTTGTGTTCTGTGTTCGAGTTTTTTTTATTTTTTTTTTTTATTGTATCTGGTAGCGTTTTTGTGTATGCCTAATGTTTCACGTAGCCAATTGGATGCAAGTCGTTTGTGAAAGATTCATGAATCAATTCTTAAATTCTTTTTCCCACATCACGAAATATAAACTGTTGGTAACTTGTGCTCACAAAAGTACATGATTGAAATTTTGGATTTGAAAATTTCAATGAAAAAATAAAAAAAAATCATCGCTTTGCGGTGCTTTTTCAGCCAAATTTTCATAACATATTTCAATCATGAGAACTAGGTTTCAATGAGGCTAAAAAGTCGAAACCCCCAAAAGGCACAACAAGGGTCCCTACAGACGGGATATACCTAATTTCAACCGCCTACCTCAATTTGGAGGGGAGTTATGCGAGAAACAAAGTAAAAAAAAAAAACGAAAAAATGACCAAAAAAATCACTTATTTGGGGTTGTGAGGGGGTGCAATGGAGCTAAAAAGCTGGAATTCTCAAAAGGCACATCTAGGATTCTAACTTAATGTACATACCGAATTTCAACTTCCTAGCTCAATTTGGTGTGAAGATAGGGGAGGAACAGCCCTTTTTCAAGGTCAAAAAGGAGGGAAAACCCCCATATCACCCCTCCTAATCAACTCCCGAGGTTGATTTTTAAATATGTTATACAACTTTGATTCTCTATCAATTGACTCAAAAAGGAACAATTTTTTTGTTTTTGGACCCTCAGCAACCCCTCCCCCAAATTGAGGCATGACTGAATTTTGACCCAAGTTCATCCACACTCATATATATCTAATCTACCTTTAAACTGAGCTAACTGATCGAATTAGAGTATTTTTAGTCGGTATTAAGCGGAGTAATTGATTTTCATGTTGGTGTACAAACATCTGCATAGCTAAAAATCGTCGCAGCTCTTCTAAGACCCCAAAATGCATTTTGTTGATATTCCTTCCCTCGATTGCCTGCTGGTTGATAAGACAGTAATAGCCTGGTTTTCATTGACAATATGACATAGAAAATCGGGTTAAAAATGCAAATACACAAGATTAACCTTCCCCTTCCTGCCCCGGCCTTCTAAGATTTCTACTAAATGTACATACGAGGATCGCGATCCTAAATATAACAGCTGATAATGAGCTCAACACAATAAATGAACCAATTCAACAGAAAATTTAAAAATAAAAGTACCAGATAGAAGCCCTACTACATACGCAACAGATGCCTGTTTTTATATTGATTAATATTTTAATCATGGACAGATGGTACTATTCGATTGTACCCCAATATTTAATACCTATTTTTAGAATGAAATCCACGATGAAAATCTGCTTATTATTACTTGTCGGAACATTCACTTCAATTAATGCACACAATCAGAATAAGGAGATCCTAAATATAACAGCTGATAATGAGCTCAACAAAATAAATTAACCAGTTCAACAGAAAATTAAAAAATAACAGAGCCAGAATTCCGTAAAATAAATGACACAATTTGTACCATTCATAGAATAGACAAAAAGAGCACTCTCGGATGTTTTTTCCCAATCAGTGGTAGGGGCACCCCCAGATATAGGAGCGAATAGTTGAGATTCCCCAAAGGCACATCTACAATCTTTGCTAAACCCACATTTAAAATTTTAACCTCTTGGCTCAAATTCACCTCAGTTAATGCACACAATCAGTATAAGGAGATCCTAAATATAACAGCTGATAATGAGCTCAACAAAATAAATGAACCAGTTCAGCAGAAAATTAAAAAATAAGAGAGCCAGAATTTCGTAAAATAAATGAGACAACTTGTGCCATTTATAGAATAGACAAAAAGAGCGCTCTCGGATGTTTTTTCCCAATCAGTGGTAGGGGCACCCCCAGATATAGGAGCGAATAGTTGAGATTCCCCAAAGGCACATCTACAATCTTTGCTAAATCCGCATGTAAAATTTTAACCTCTTGGCTCAAATTCACCTCAGTTAATGCACACAATCAGTATAAGGAGATCCTAAATATAACAGCTGATAATGAGCTCAACAAAATAAATGAACCAGTTCAGCAGAAAATTAAAAAATAAGAGAGCCAGAATTTCGTAAAATAAATGAGACACGATTTGTACCATTCATAGAATAGACAAAAAGAGCGCTCCCGGATGTTTTTTCCCAATCAGTGGTAGGGGCACCCCAAGATATAGGAGCGAATAGTGGAAATCCCCCAAAGGCACATCTACAATCTTTGCTAAACCAGCATATCACATTTTAACCTCTAAGCTCAATTTGGAGGCGAGATATGCCTGGGGCAAACTTAATAACTGACAAAAATTGTTCAAAGACCCACTTTTGCGGGGCTGTGAGGGGTTTCAATGGCACTGAAAGGTTGAAACTACAGAAGACACGTCTAGGACCTTTAATAAATCTACATGTCAAATTTGAAACATCTTGACTAGATGGGGGGGGGGAGAGACATGCCTGAGATAGCATTTTCTTATAGGGTCAAAAATTTGAGGAAAACCCACCTTGATCTCTCTTCCTAATTCACATAGGAGGTCAATTTTTGAGTATGTCATACAACTTTTGATTCTCCATTAATTAAAGTGTTTTCCAAAATTTTTTTACATCAAAGTACACCATCCGGGGGCATTAGATTGAAAATCGGGGCTGGGGCCAAAATCGCTCCTTACCTGGCTATACCCTTTTCTCAATTTTTTACAGATCGGATGTCTATAATGTGTAATGTGTACTTTTAAATTCACGAAATTCGTGTTATTTCACACTGATAGGTATGAACCTATTTATCTTTGGTCGGCGTTTGAACAAGTGTTTTTTATTTTTTCGCTACATATTTAATTTTATTGAAGTTTTTTGTTTTAAAAAAGAATCGTATTTCATCTTTGTTGTTTTTTCTTTGTTTAAAAAAAAAAAAACTTTGCTGTATAATTCAAGTATTAATTTTTTTTAGTACTTTTACTTTCGTATTTTATGTTAGTTGTTTTTTTTTGTTTAAAAAACTGTGCTGTATAATTCAAGTTCTAGTTTTTTTTTGAATACTTTTACTATCGTATTTTGTCTTTGTTGTTTTTTTGTTTATTAAAAAAGTATGTTGTATAACTCAAGTTTTAATTTTTTTTTTGAGTATTTTTACGTACTACAAATGTTTACGACGTTACATCAGCTTGTGCAAAAACACTGTGAATTCATATGCTTTAGGTGTTTGTGATTGGAAGAATATCAACTTCACGGATGGAAAAGCTCTAGTAAAATAAACCGAGTGCATTTACCTTCGTCCATTTCAGATCAGTTACGTCTTTTCTGCTCTTTTTATGGGTCCCTACTTGAATTTAATTTTATCCCAAGATACGAAATACTTGTCCCAAACGATTCATGTTTTGCAATGGTATTTTATTCCTATCTTATCATTCGCGTAGCTAATTTCACCAATTCGTGGACCGTTGATTTTTTTTTCTTCCAACTTTTCACTTAGACGATGCCGTCAGGAAATTTTACGCATTTATAAATCGTCATTCGAGAAATGGCTATGAGCCGAGAATTAAATGAAGCGTCGAAACTTTCTAGTATTAATTTTACACTGCTGTGTTCGTCGGCAATGTCGGTATTAAATATCGTTTCAACAAATTTTATTACATCATGTGAAATGGTTCATAAAATTGTACTTTAATTCGCCGTCGTATAGTTGTCGTCTTCGGCTCGACGCGACATGAAGCAGATTTCTTTCGTTAAAATTTATCTAATTTTTTTTTTTTTTTTTGGATAAGAATATGTTTTTTGTTTCCTGTTTTATTTTATCATCCATCGCGTTTCCATTTACGATGCAAATGGAAAATAAAAACACAACATAATCACACGAGATATTGTAAAAATTTCAAACTTTCAGAGAAACTTTTTAAAAAGCCTTGAACAGAAAATAGTGCGCTGGATTAAATTCTAAATGTTTCGTTGTTCCGAGGAAGAATAATTGTACGAAAAATAAAATCTCCCTCGAAAAAAAATTCGAAATGAAACCGTTTAGTTCAGTTGACTCCAAAAGGAGGCTAATAACCGAAAAAAGTTAGTTTTTATTTTATATCGCCCTAACGAAACCTCAAATGAAGAAAAGCAAAGGTACAAAAAAATTCTGCGCTAAATGCTGCACCAGATGAGATTTTCATCACTTGAAAAAATTCAATTTTTCTCGCAGCACAGACTACTCAAAGTTGACTGGTTTTTTAATTTTCTCATTTCGGCACAACAAAATCGTATTGTAAGTTTTGAAATATGCGTTCAAGCGTAGAAGTGAACTGGACAGGCAATTGACTTGCAATGATTGGTTGGGCAATGCGGGAGACAACAAAATACGTTTTGGAGTGTGAGCAAATCAGTGAGACCATTTTTGAAAATATATGTTTACTCTTTTCAATATTTTTCCCCCTAGAAGACTAAAATCATTTACTCAACTGAATATACATAAGAGTGGGGCGGGGGGGGAGTAAACTTTGATCAAAATTTCAGGTTATCCGACAAATTTTGATGGAAGAAATTCACTTTTTTTCTCACGATTCTACACCCCCTTTCGACATTTTTTTACTACTTTCTTAAAAACTAAAAGTACTGACCTAAACGAACAATTTATGGTTTAAATACTTTTTTTCAAATTTTCATTTTCTTCCAATTTTTGATTTTTTCAACCTTAATGGATTTTCTCACCACCCTCTTTGGTTATGGTATTCATCATCACCAACAGGTCTCAGTCACTTACGACTGTATTGCACCTAAAAGAGTGCGCCATTTATCACGATTCCAAGCCTGTGAAGCAGTTCTTACCACAGAGCCCATTTCCGCTTTAATGTCAAATTACCTAGTTGGATATCTTCCTGTTCCTCTTTTACGAGGGGCATACCAAAGAGAATTGTTTTTTCCCCGAGATTTCCAACTTCTATCCTGGTAACATGTTCAAAATACCTTAGAATGCATTTCTCTCATAAAAACCCTTGAGCCTGACTGGCTCTTGTATTTCGTTGACGATTGAAATGTAGGTTCATTGGGCTGTCTGGGGCATCCTCAGCATCCTTCGCCAGACCACATCTCAAAGGCATCAATTCTTCTTTTATCATCTGCCTTTAACATCCATGTTTCTGCGGCATATAGGAAATTAGAGAAATAAGTGACTGTATAATTATCTTTCTTATTTTTCTGAAGATATTGTTATTGCACGTGACATTTCGCAGTCTGGTTGTAGCTGATTTGCTCAGAGTGATTCAGCGCCATATTTCTGCCAACGAACTTCCATCTGCTTCAATGATGGAGCCTAAATATACGAAAGCGTTCACCTTTTCGTATTCACTCAAAGCTGTAGAAACTGGAATATGGCCCAATCCACCAGCAAAACTTTCGTTTTTGAAGTATTAATACAAAGTTCAGGTTTTTTGCTGGCTATCTTTACTAGGTTGGTGAGCTCCACCATTTCCCCTTCATCCAAGGCAATCAAGGTGGCATCATCTGCATATTGCAGATTAAAGAATCTTCTTCCTACAATGGAAATACCACCAGTCAAATGTTCTGGAGCTTCGCGAATTATGTGCTCACCATAAATGTTGAATAACTGTGAAGATAATATGCATCCTTGACACGCTCCCTGTTTCATGACAAGTGTGACCATCACACGACTTCTAGGTGTATAGTCTGTAATTATGTTGTTGGAATAAAGTATTCGCCAGCTCAAGTGACTGTTCCACGCAGAACTGGTGAAGCTTACCTCCGCAATTATTCCTCATTCCTAGACCATGACTACCAACTACTCCATAGTAAGCATCATTGGTATCAGTCTACCCAACTTTGGTATTAAAGTCTCCCAGCGCCAGTTTAATGTCGCTTCTTGGTAGTGAAGCAAGCATTTCTGCAGGACACTGTAGAATTCTTCAATTTCTTCATCTGGTGCTTTATTGGTTATGGCTTAAGCTTGGATGACAGTTATGGTGGAGGGAACTGTACCAATCCTGACAACTGTCATTCGATGGTTGATGGACCTAGCACCTAATACCAGGTGTTTGTATCTTCTATCTACTATGATTTCCACTCCTGGGTGGCCTCCTTTACCAGACAAAAAGACGAAGTTTCCCTCGTCTGATGTAAATTCGCCAACGGTGTTCCAGTAGGTTTCACTGATTCCTAATATTAGCAACCCTACTCTTTTCATTTCATTTTCGACTACAGCCAACTTACCTGCAGTCTTCAGGCCACGTACATTCTATATGCCTATTTTGCTGATCTTCTTCACAAAATGAAACCGATTAGTGCGTACGGATATTCTTAGCAGCTCTGCCCCATTTAAAGGGTGCTTGAACTGGGACTCCTTTACATTTACCATACGCATTAGGTATTTCTTGTGAAAATGACCACTGTGGATTTGCAAATCCTTCAGTGGTAGCCAGTTTAACCTCTTAGCGTGTAGAAGTCTGAGCTGTTTGTTTGTGTTGATATGTGAAGAGTGAATTATAATAATATTAACGGTACGCGCCAATAGACCAAGGAGGGGGGGAGGACGAGGAGGAAAGGATTCCCATGGCACTCTCTTTAAGTCGTCTTTTACAACTTAAAGAGAGTGCCATAGGAAAATTCTACAACCTGTCCTTACACGGGGATACGGTATTGGAGGAGTTCAAAAATGTTCAATTTAGTGTATCTTTGAGAAATGAAAGAAAGTAAAAATCATCCAAACAAAGCCAGGGTAAAATTTTTTAAATTTTTAGTAGATTAAGTTTTCATAGCTTTTGAACAATTTTCAGCGTAATTTCACTACCCTCATTACCTTTTAGATACCTTGATTAGATTTAGTTTTGCCAATTTTCGAGTTTGCCTCGCACATATCTACCACCAAATTGAACCATCGGCGAGTTGAAATTTGAAATGTTGATTGAGGGTTTCGATTCTTCAACCACTTTACACCAGCTCATACTGCTAACAAAAGCAATTTTAGGGTGTTTTTTTGTCTTTTTTTGAGTTGGCCTCATGCATATCTCTTCTTCAAAATGAGCTGGAGGGTTGAAATTTTGGCCTGAAGATTTAATAGGGATTCTAGATGTGCTTTTTTGGAGTTTCAACTGTTCACTACAAAATCTTATACATAATTTGAATTTTCGATGTTTTTTGTATGATTTTTTCTCCATATCATCACCTGTTGACATTGAAAAATTAGAGCAAAAAATTAAATTTCGAACATTTAAGCAAAATGAATGTAAAAAATGTTTAGATGAGGGTAATTTGACCCGCTGAATACGAATTTATGGTTAATTTTTTTATTCGAAGCTTTTGTATGGTAATTATGAACACCTTTCTTGCATGTGTTACTCAAACACATGTAAATAAACGCACTTAAATCAGGGCTTTCTAATGTGCTCTTTTCATTTATGCCTGTTTCGTTTAATGCTGACTCAATTTTGATGGGAAAGATTTCAAAATATTATCTTTTATCAACGGGCTTTTGCAATATTTCCCACAACCCAGTACTCAAAATGCAAAAAAAAGTATTCTCGGGATAAGAACTTACTGAACCTCACATTTTAGACAAAAAAAATCTATGCACTTGTTTTGGTTTTTGCATAAGGAAGGTTTAAAATTTTCTTTCCTTCATTTCTCCTCACCTATTGACAAAAATGTTTTTTTAATTCTGTAGCCTTCTCTTCCCCACACATACACATTGAAATTGGTTTCAATTTTCAGGCATGAACCTACTTTCATGATGATTTTTGTAATAAGAAATAAGTGTTTTTTCATTATGAGGGCAGAGTGTCTTGTGCTCGAAAATTTACATTGGGAGACCTACAACAGCGTTTCGCGATAATTTTCAAAATCTGAGAATAGCGACAAATCACCTATTTTGACCTTTGGTAAGCTTCAGAGATTCCACCTTTTGTTAAATTTACCTCCACTTCTTTCTATACAATCGTCCGAAACATTCATATAAATAAAATTCATTTCATCCGTAATTAAAAATTTGTGCCTAACACGGAGTTAAATTTTTTCGCTCATTCTTCGTCGACTACATTAATTCTACATTGATCGTATAGATAGCGACTCTTTTATAACTACGGCGCACACATGCTGCGTTTCAAGATCTGCAAATTATGTCGAGCAAACATCGGTGTCAAAATGTCAGATAAACACACACGCTCGTATTCTTTACCATATTTAAATTTCACCGTCGTTGACATTTAACGATAAAAAAAAATGACACGGATATTTGGCAGCAAAAAAGAGCACAGCCAAAATTTCAACCTTAAAAGCGAAAATTTTTTTTCCAAATTTCAAATCATCTCACACTCATTAATTTCGTTGTGCAATTTCGTTACTCCTGATAATATGCTTACGTGGTTTTTCCAAATCTGGCATGAACACTTCGAAGACAAATGAAATAATTCACCTACATACTTAATTTCAGCTTCACCCATTAATGAACATTACTTTCCTGTACTGGATAACTTTACAGCGATTATTTCAACTGACCTGAAACAAAATAATAAACCGTCAATTAATCGTTTGCTGTCAAATTATTATCTCGCAAATTAATTACATATGAAAAATATAAGCTACAATGATACCACAGATGAAAAAAAAGAATTTAAATTCTTAATAAATGTACTTTTCGTTTAAATTGTCACCAATCATTAACAATGCAATGCAATGGGAGAGAAAACCTGAAACCTTGTTCCATATACGATTTGGCTTGAACATCTTCTTGAGATTAATTCTACAAATAAAAAGCGTACTCGAAATAATATACACGTCAACACCTCCGAATGTACATCTCCATCAGTTCAAAATTTATCATAATATCCATGGTTTGCGCATCCAAAACTCATCCAATAATACCTTCGCACAATTAGTTTTCCAAATCAATAAAAATATCTTACCCCACAATTACCCTCATTATTCGTCGTCAAAAAAATAATCTTCGCCACCCCTGCAGTATTCTTTCAGCTTCAATCAACCATCAAATTAAACATCTCGTAATTCGTCGCCAAAAAAAAATCCTCCTCCTTGGCGCAGTTTCCTTCTGCTTCAAAAGCATAACAATATATTTCATCATTACGCAAACAGGCGGGCAGCCCATCGTCTCAATTTTCATATACCATAGTACGTAGCTATGGTATACGGTACACCAATCCATCCATCGTATCCCCCTTTCGAAAACAGCTCCAAAAAGGGCATATATACGTATAGGCTTATGAACGCGCAACGAAAAAAAAAAAAAAAAAAAAAAAAAACGTTATAATCACATTTTAAAAAAAACGCAATTAAAAAACTTTCCCTAAAATAACGTTCTGCGTATACGCGTAAAAAAGTGTAACGTTGTTTCTTTTCTTTTTTTTTTTTTTTTCATCATTCTCTCTCTTTATCTCTTACCGCGTCCATTGTATTGTCACTGCGAGAAAAAAAAATGAAAAAAACGAAAAACAAAAAAAAAACTAGCTCCTCGTATAACGCTCGACATCAAGCTGCTGTTTCATTTTACGAGTCAGATACTCCCCATTATAATGCTTTAATTTCGAAAAAATTACTCGCCAAATTACGTACTTAACAGGTAATAAAAATTCTCTTTTTTTTTTCTTTTACCCTCGACCGACCGTCGTTGTGTTTCTACGTTTCGTTTTCATGTCAACGAAGCTGAGCTTGTGACTTAACAATAATGTAGTGTTTTTTTTTATTTTTCATTAACAAAAAAAAAAAAAAAAAAACTAAAATACCTACTTATACTTAGTAGAAAAGAATACATCTTCAAAGAAAGCATCACCTATCGTAGGATTGCAAGAAGGCACGTTATGAAATGATACAAATTTTAATGAAAAACAGCTCCAAGCTAGAGTGATCTATGTATGAAGATCCACAGTCTTTATAGAATACACCGGACTGGATCAAATTTCGTTTTTCTTTGGAAATCTGTAAACGGTGTGCGGCGAGGTCACCATAGTTGCAAAATGATTTCAAATAAATGTGGTGAAAATTTTAGTTTTTTTAACTTGCAATTTCACTCCTAAATCGTTCAGAAGAAATAATCATCACTCGCCTTAGAATCGGTCATACTAAACTCACCCATAACCACTTATATCTCAAAAACCCCAAGCCAACATGCCAATTTTGCAACTCCGAGCCCACCTCAACCCAACACCTTCTCTTCTTTTGCCCTTCTC
>FIZR01027265.1:0-15082 GCA_900060175.1 Ferrisia virgata
GTAATTCTGGTTTTAGGATATGTTCTGTGATTCTGATTGAGGTGGGATTGGTTGGCGTTGTTATGACTGAAGTTAAATACTTGTTAGTGATGAGTGGTTTGAATAGAAGCAAAATTGTAGAAAATTAAATTCCAAATTAATAATGTGTCTACAAATTTTTGGTAAGGTTTACGGTTCGCGATATTATCAAGATTTTGGTGCTTCCAAAATTGTTGACCCTACCAGAAAATATGCAGAGGAAAATTTTTTTCTGCAGTTTTGCTTCTATTCAAAATTTTCAACGACGCATCACTCTCGAGTAAATTCAAAAATTGCGATTGCGGATTTTTACCAAATTTATAGAGAACGTTAGCGGATCCCTGACCCAAAAATAAGTCGAATAGTAAGATTCAGCATCTCAACGTGCATCTTCCTAAGGGTAAGAGAGGCGTTTCAAAATAAAAATTCCACTTGTGTATGTTATAGTGTTTTTTGTTTTTCGAAAATTTCTTCATTTCGACAGCTCGTAGCAGTCTTCCTAATGTGTCTAAGGTGCTAACAAGTATGTGGGTGGGGGGGGGGGGTTCAAAAAATTAGCCAAATCGAAGAATTTAATTTTTTTCTGATCCACTCTAATAAAAAAAAATATTTTGTGGATTTTTGCCAGTATTTCAACACTAAGAATAAACGACGTGTTTATTCAGTATATACTCTAAACTAATGCATGTAGTTATAAGTATTGTATTATACCTACCTACCAACCTACGTTATATATGCAATGTACCAGTCCTGGAACAAGCCAGCAAAGTCGTTAATAAAATATGTGCTCTTATATTTACCATATATTATCAAAAACGCAACTTTTTGTGTATTCTAATTGACTAAATAGCTACATTTAACACATCTCATGTCCAGAACAGCATCTCATGCGCTTCGTGTTCAACCAGTTCTCTGCTAGATGGATTGGAGGGCCATGGTGCGTTGTCTTGTTCAGGATTATATTTATTATGTACCTACTGCATAATTTCAAATCTTTTACCATGGTTGAGATTTAATTTTCCGTTGAACAAGTTGATACTTGTTTTAGAATAAGTATTTTTTTCGTGCTTGTAAGTTGTTGTGTTTTTGTTTTTTTAGCCTGATTTTCTATGTCATATTGTCAATGAAAACCAGGCTATTACAGTTTATCAACCAACGGAGGGTGAGTGGGGAAGGGAAGAAATATCAATATAATCCGTTTGGGGGTCCTAGAAGACCACTGAGACGATTTTTAGCCATGTCAGATATTTATTTTTTTCTCGAACATTGAAATCATTCAATCCGCTCGATACAGACATAAAATCGGCTCAGTTTGGCGGCGAATTAGATATATATGAGTGGGGATGAAATTGGGTCAAAATTCAGTTATGCCCCAATTTGGGGGAAGGGTCGTTGAAGAGTCAAAAACGTAAAAATTTTCCCTTTCTAAGCCAATTGATAGAGAATCAAAAGTTGTATAACATATCCAAAAATCAACTTCCTAAGTCATTTAAGAGGGGAGATATGGGGATTTTCCCCCTTTTTGGCTTCGAAAAAGGGCCGTTCCTCCCCTATCATATCTCCAAATTCAGCTGCGAAGTTTAAATTAGGTATGTGCATTTATTAAGGGCCCTAGATGTGCCTTTTGGGGGTCTCGACTTTTTAGCTGCATTGAACTCTACCTATCGGCAATGCTGATTAGGAAAAAAGTATCGCTTCGCAATGCTTTCCTTTACAATTCTCATGATCGTAATATGTCCCGAAAATCTGGCTGAAAAAGCACCATAAAGCGATGCTTTTTTTTTATTATTCTTGATGAAAATAGTTTGAGAAAAATCCTTCTTCCGCTCTTATGTGGAATTGCCAATGAATAAGCTGAGTTGGTTATTGAAAAAGTATGAGGACCTATTTAGTACATATAATTTACTTGTTGAAGTTGTACGCTGCTCGTTGACTATTATCTTCGGAAGTCCATTACGACTTCTTTGCATCACATAGCTGGATAAAACTATTGATAACGCTTTGTTAACTATAATCGTGAGCTAGTTTTGATAATTTTATTCGACCATAATCGACCGGTAAAAATTTTGAACCCCTGCATCAATATGCGGTTATATTAATCATCTAGCGTGCTAAACAAACCGTATTTTATATGAACGGTCAGTAATGAAGTAGATCAAAATTTTTACCGGTGAATTTTCAGACCTCGGAGACCAACTTGCACCAGATAGTTTGAAAATTCCATTGAGGGGCCGATTCACCATTCTATGTTGTTTGGAGGATTTTTTACACTTTGGTGCCCAAAAATTATGGGTTCGAAAAAACTGTCGATATTTTAAGTAAAAAGTGATCGGCATAAAATTTTAATACTCTTTGATATCTCACTTGCAATTTTACAACAATGTCTTGGGGGGGCGGTAAGGTACCACAAAAAGCAATTAAAGAGGAGATGAAATAGCAGGATTTTTGAAGGTTTTGTATATGTTTAATAAAACTTCTTCGCGAGTACGATGAGCGAGAAAAAACCTTCCCTCACCATTTTGTTCGAGTATTTCGTCATTTTTACTATACCAATATTGGAATATAATTATGCAGGTTTTCAAGGTCGCCAAATTTGAATCGGATGCCATTTTCCATCTCAAATTTCAATTTTTCGAACTTGAAAATTTATATTTTGACAGCTCTCCTGCCGAAATCGTCACAAATATTTTGTTCCATCCCTTGCTCGACCTCATGTTTGTAAAATCTCTCGAAATGCCAATTCGGGGCGTAGCATTTGGTGAAAAAGTATTCTTCCAGACTGCTCAAAAGTAGTTTTTATCTGATTAAACGATTTTTTATCGTAAACAATCGATAAAAATGGAAATTTCTGATTTCTTACTCCTTTTAGAACCCCATCTGGCAGTCCCTGAGGGTTTTCAAAAGAAAAACTTGAAAGTACATGTAAAAGGGTTATCGATGATGTTGATTTCATTTATAATATTATGAATGTGGACCGAATTAGGGTGGGAGGAGGGAGGCTAAGGCTCGAAATTTTGAAAAATTTCATGTGTGTTATCAAAATTTAGGTTTTCAAGTCTTCTAGATGTTTCAAATTTTACATAATTTTAAGCATATATGACCAATTTGTGCCCTGGGGGAGGGGGGTTCAAAAATCCAAAAATTTTTATGTGATACCAAAGTGTAGATTCTGAGTTGCCGTGACTTTAAATTGAATATAATTTCGACGTGTAATCATTTTAGACTTTAAATGAGGAGAGGGAGGGAGAGAAGGTCGTGTGAGAAAAACTCGAAATTCCATAAAATTTTGAACCCATAATGACGCTTTACGAAAAAGTGGCAGTCCAGTATATAATTAAAAATTTGTAAAAATTGGCATTTACTTTATTCAATGTTAGTTGGAATCATTCATACGGTAATGGAAAATTGAAAATATTACACGAAAGTAAAAAAACAGGGCTTTCCAACCATGCATAACAGTAACACATTTAACAAATTATAACGAATCACAGCACGCGTTGAATTTAGTACTGTGATAACCGGTTTCTCAGTACCTGAGCGACAGAGCGCCGTATAGTGACTCAGCGTGAAAAATGATGTCAAATGGCTGGGTTTCAGCCATCTATTAATTTGGGTGGAAATTCATAAAGGGTTCTGAATTTTTGAGCTTTTGCTATGCACGAAGGCAGCAGGTGCGGGGATGGGCACAGTGACGTTTTTGGAAATAGGTGTACATACTCCCAACTTTTGGAACCGGTACCAAATTTCAGTTCTCTAGGTGCATTTTTTATGGCTGGGCTCATGAATTAATTCTGTATTACCTTTTGTACTTTGAAATTGAAGACCTCGTGAATGGTATTCGTACCAATTTGATAACGTAACAGTCAGGTACAGTTGAAAAATTTGAAGAAATTTGATATTACGGAATTTTATTTTCATTTTTCGCTGTAAAGCAGGCTCATATTGTTGTTTAATCAGACTCGGACATTTTTATGCAAAAAAGAAAAAAAAGGAACACGGTCTCGTTTCAACGTTATAGTGGCCTAGTTCTCTTATTGCCGACGACGATAAATGCAAATCGTTCAATTTTGTAAATACGTATTTTAATATGTAATACGAATATCGCACATGTAGTTGAAAAATAGCTGCAAACCGTATTACCGCATTTTCCTCATTTCTGACCCTTTTTGAGGTTTAAAATCGATTCACATATCCTTTACTTTATTTCTGTCTATTTTTGTTACAGACCCCGACTGGCCCATGACCCAGATACCCGTTCCCTTTTTTCAAGTGCTTATATAAATAGTAATTCTTTAACGAAATGGTCCACCATTATTGCCACCACGTAAAGATCCCGCATTGGATGGTATTACTATTCTACACTTTTTTACCGTACGCGACGTCGGTACCGGACCCTCCGACCAGAGTATCGGTTAAAGAACCAATGAGTCGAGTCGCCTTTCCCATACTTATCACAGAGGAGGCGGGTAACTTCAAAGAGATCGTCAGACGTAGTGACCTGTTCGTGGACAAAAGCTTATTTATACGAGCGATTATTCAGTATCCCAGCCATTTGTATTTGAGCTGTCCTCGATACTGGGGTAAAACCTTCAATCTACGCATGTTACGAACATTTTTCGAAATCGAAATAGGTGAAAATGGCGAAAGGCTGTCTGCTGAGCAATCCTTCAATCATCGTCTGTTCGCCAAAGGTGAAGTGCTACACGAAGACGGTCGCGTTGAGAAACTACGTAATCCTTTGCTGATCTCGAAGTATCCTAGGTTTATCGATCAGTATTTGGGTCGTTATCCGGTCGTTTATTTCGATATGACCAACGTTAGACCGACTCGATATATCGAATGCGCCTACCAAATCAATAACGCCATTCACCAGTGCTACCAGCAACATTCGTTTTTGACCAAAGCGTTGGTCAATACTACGCATATGGGAGCGTTCGAGCGGATCTTCGATGGTACGTACTCGAAGCACACGGCAGCGACGAGTCTGCGAACATTGAGCGAAATCCTGGCTACGTATTTTGGTAAACCGGTCATCCTGCTGGTGGACGGTTTCGATAATTTTCTCATCAATTTATCGCTACTTGACATCGACGGCGAAGACAAAACCGATATAGTGAACTTCATCAATCTAATAATGGGTAAAAGTCTAATCGGTAATGAGTTTTTGTACAAAGCTGTGGTTATGGGTACGGTGGACCAGACCTCCGAGTTTTTTAGCATGAGACATACCACCAAGCTGCAATTTTTGACCCATCCGCTGTACGATTATTTTGGTTTCATCGAACGTAACGTAAGAACAGCTCTTCAGATATTGCAGTTTACCCCCGAAGAACGTCTGCAAGTACGCGATTGGTACGGAGGATATAGGGCTGGAGTGAACGCCTCCAGAGAACTGTACGATTCGGCGGCGGTATCTTTTCATCTGTCTGATAGGAAATTCCGCAGTTACTGGGAAGACGATCGATTGGTGAACGAATTTTTGGAGAATCTGTTTCAGACTGATTATTTCCGCATGGTGGCCACATCGTTAATATCCGGCGGACGATACTCGATCGTTGCCAAGTATCTACGGTTTTACGATGCCGACTTCCAGCAGATAAAGAAATTATTGCGTAATCCGCAGAATGAGAAAAGTTGCCACAGCTCGTTCAGGTATCTGATGCTCAGAGGGCATTTGACCATCTGCGACCTCAACCCGTTTAAAAATAATAATACCGTGGTACGCGTGAAAATGCCAAATAGAGATGTCACCAAAGCGTGGCGTAAAAAGCTCTCCAATCATTATGAGATCAAGTTAAACGTGAAACCGAAACGGTACCGCGGACTGATATATCAATTCGCAGCCAATTTTACCGAATTTCTTCGCGTCGATGATGAACACAACGATGAGCTGGATCAGGCAATGCAAGCAGTCCTCAAAGAATTCCCTTGTTACGAGAGATTGGGCAGGAAAGTGAAAGGAGGCAGGGGTGCTGTCGTTGAAATCGTCATGCAGTATTTGAGTGTATTTGTCGAGCCGTACGAAAGATTAGCCTCGCATCCTATTGTATTCTTCGACGATCATCGAGCTGTTATTGTCAAAACCAGCTATGACGTAGAATCTGGTCAGATACCATTGAAAGAAGCTAAATATATTTTGGATGAGATCACACTGCCTAGGAAATTTTCGACGGTTAGATTTATCGGCGTGAATTTCTCGCCGGATAAGAGTGTTCATATTGAAGCCATCACTGAGCAGAGGCAATAAATTTGTTGCGATGTGTGTAGAACAGTTTTTGGTTAATGGTTAGGGATGGTTTAGGGGTGTGTTTTTTGAACGAAGTGAAGTATATCTGGAATGGTAAACATTAGTTGCAAATTTATTTTCAAATTCATGATTAAATTTTGTCTAGGAATAGTAACATCTCTGTTTTCATTTCAGAATGTTAGAATGAGGGTAGGGGAAGAAAGTACTTGATGGAAAGATTTAAGACAGTTTTCATTTTGAAGGAAAAATTTTAGGTCATGGGTATGTAATGCTAAAATCAAAATTTTTTAATTCTCGTAATAAATCTTATAAATCATTAAAATGTAATTTCTAATACTCGGTATTCAACATTTCATATAAAATTAATCCATCTTGTTTATGAAATCGTTTTTTTGTAAATTTTTGAATACCTATTATTGAGAATCAATGAATATTGGGTGAACTGTTACCTAAAGAGGATAGTCAGGAGTGGTTCAAAAGATGGGATTTTCACATTTTCTGTGCACTATTTTTTGGGTTTAATTTTATAGAAATTAATGGATGAAATTTTAGTGCTTTTTCGGTAGTTGAAAAATGTTGATGAAATGAGTAGAAATTTTCAAACCGATGGATGAAAATTACCCTGACATATGAAAACGATGTTAAAAAACATCAAAAATTGGTTGAAGAGTTGATGGAAATGATTAAAAATTGCCTAAAGTTTGAAAAAGGAGTAAAAATTAACCTAAGATATGAAAAAATCGTCGAAAATTGAGTAAAGATTTAGCAACAATTGGTAAAAGATAGAAAAAATTGATCCAAAAATTATGAATGATGTAAAATAGATGAAAGTTGAATCCAAAATATGAAAAAAATCATTCAAGATCATCGAAAATTGGGTAAAAATTTGATACAAATGTGTAAAAAATCCAAAAGAAGTGATGAAAAATCACGAAAAAACGTTGGAAAAGTATTCAAATTACGAAAAAGAAATTGAAAATTGAGAAAATTGAGAAAATTTTAACGAACATGGGTGAAAATTGGCCTAAACTGTGAAGAAAATCATTAAAAATCGTCGAAAATGAGGCGAAAATTTAAGAAAAAATAATCATAAAGTACAGAAAATTGAGCAATAATCATGAAAAAATGTTGAAAAATTAGTGAAAATTGAAGAAAAATTGTTGAAAATCATTAAAAATTTGGTAAAAAATTAAAGTAAATAATGATTAAAAGTCGCATAACAATTTTGAAAAATAGGTGAAAATTGAACAAAAATCGTTAAAAATCATCGAAAACAGAGTAAAAATTGACAAAAATGGGAATAAGTCTTGAAAAAATGTTGAAAAAGAAAAGAAAATTCATTTAAACTTATGAAAAACAACGTTGAAAACCATCGAAAATGTAGTAGAAATTTGACAAAGAATGGGTAAAAAAAAGCGAAAAATTAATCACTATGTTGAAAAATTGATATAAATTGACCTAAAACATTGGAAAAATCATTGAAATTCAACAATTTCATGCTGTTTTATCAAGTTTCTGTACTTTTTAACCCTTTTTGTCGAATTTTTACCCAATTTTCAATAATTTTTAACGATTTTTGTTCAATTTTCACCTATTTTTCAACATTTTTTCGTAACCTAATTTATGACCAATTTTCTTCATTTTTTCCTCAATTTTTGCTCAATTTTCAAATACTTTTAACCATGTTTATTTAACTTTGCTTTTCAAAATTTTTTTCATCAAGTTTCTAACTTCGAACCCATTTTTGTCAAATTTTATTCAAATTTTGATGATTTTAAACTGCTATTTTCTATGGTTTTTCATGATTTTATATTAATTTTCTGCACTTTTCACTTGGTTTTGTCACTTTTTTTTACACAGTTTTCAAATAATTTAAACGAATTTTGATTAATTTTCAGCCATTTTTTCAAGATTGTATCGCGATGTTTGATCAATTTTCGATGATTTTGAAAAAATGTTTTATTTTCGGTTAATTTTCACATATTTTTTTATATTTTTCGTAATATTTCATCAATTTTCACATTTTTTACCAATTTTTGTCTATTTTTAACGAATTTTTGATGATCATTAACGATTGTTTCCCTCTCTTTTTTTTTTGGTAATTTTTCACATATTTTTCAACATTTTTTTTTGTGAATTTCGGTCAATTTTCTGCACTTTTTACCCATTTTTGTCAAATTTTTCTCCAATTTTTAATGATTTTTAACAATTTTTGTTCAGTTTTCATCTGAAATTCGAAAACTTATTTTATTGTCGATTCTCGAAGGTTCAAAAATTCCTAATCACAAAAAGTATTTTTACAAATTTTTGATTTTTTTGAATCACTGACCCTTGAACTTTTGAGTTGGACCAGTAAAAATTTACTACGGTCCAACGAATGAAATTTTCCTGCTTCTTTATCGTTGCTTTAACTTCAAGAAATTCCTACTCGATATTTCGATGCAACATTCTCGTTTTTAAAACATTTTTTGCTGCTTGCATCCGTCGCGTCGGTCGTCGTCACCATCTCCGTTGTCACCAACACTTCGCTAACGTACGTGGAATTGATAAAAGTTGTTTCTACTTTTTTCTTTCTTTGTAGAAGAAAAAAGAAGAAAGAAAAAAAATCCGCGCTTTTTCGGAATCGAGAAGCTTTTTCTCTTATCTTTTGGCCGACAAAACTATATGAAAGAAGCGAATAAACGAACGAACAGTCTATCGCGAAGAAAGAAAGTAAAAAAGTACCTAAGAGAAAAAAAATATCTGCACGTCGTTTGGGGAAAACAATACAAATAAAAGGAAGTGAAAGGCGGGCGATGATATTCGAGTAGTGGTGAAGAGTCGAAGGGAAAATAGAAGTAAAAATTCTTTTTGAAAGAAGAAGTACTGTTGTACAAGTCTTATATACTCGCATAGGTATAACGTGTAAGTATATAGAGAAAAACGTGGTCGAGCGTATTTTCGAGGTACTTACAGGACGAGAAAGAATAAAGAGAGAAGTAAACTAACTATACGGGAGAGAAGAAACCGAACAAAGAAAAATCTAGTTACCGAGTAACCGAGTGAGATGGAAGAAATCTCAAGAAATATCCTTTTAGTTTAGAAAATAACGTCGAATATGCTGCTGTACGAGTCGACGAAAGAACGAAAAATAAAATAAAAAGATATTTGAAGCAAGGAAAAAAAACAGCAAGTTTGAAGCACTTTAGGCAAGTTTTTCGGCGCGAGCAAGTTGGTACCGCTAACGTAGGTGATGCTTACGTGTATAGTACCTTTTTTGCTTATCTCATATCCCCTACACTACTCCCCTCGTGTGTGAAACATTTTTCGGCTTACATTTTCTCGTGTACCTACTTTCCATGATACCTATGCAATGTAGCCTAGATTGTAAGTACCAAAGAGGATTCTTTCTTCATCCTCCTACTCTTTTAACGACTTGGCCGTATTATACTGTTCTTCCCGCCGTCGATGGTATTTGTATTGCCATTCTTTTTAATGTTTCGCAAACCACAAATTATTATTAGTTGGATGTATCTTGTTATAATACGAGTTTAATAAAATAAGAAAAAAAAAGGCGAAAATAACGAGAGAAAAACTTTTACATTCCTGCCTTCATGATGTAAGCGTAAAGACTATTGTACCTGGTGTTTCGTATTAACCTCCGTTCCCTTAAATCAGTGATAGATCGACTCATGAGACTTACGTGTATAATAGTTAGCATACCTAAAACATCGAAGGGACAGAGGTATACTATTTTAAAAATTTCATTTTCACTCAAACCTGCCGTTCATTTCGAAAATTCGCAGAAAAAAAATTGATAATGATAAAATGATAAAAATTCGCTGTTCGCTCTAAAACACATCACATACTTTCAAGTATGTCTGGAATAAAAATTGTGAGTGTAGGTGAAGTGGTTTTTAAGATGCTTAAAATAAATAGCAAAAAAAACGTGATTAGAAATTAGTAACATTTAACTGTAGCTCTTTGTCCATGATTTTTGAAAAAGCTATTATGAGCTCCTCGTTAAAAAATTTTGAAATAAATGGGGCTAGCACCTTGAACTCGGTTGAAGTGGTAACCCCGAGGATTGCATTTATGCAAAGAAAGAAAATATCAATCTATACTATAAGAAGTTATTCCCGGAACGAATTACAGACGATTCAGACGTCATACCAGAGTGGTTGATATATTAAAATGTAGCTTAAGTTTTCAAGAGGTGCGGAATAATGTTCATTTTGTCGCGAAACTTTCGAGCTTTCAAAAAAAAAGCTTCAAAAATTAAATTTTGGACCAGCACAGATTTCGATTTCAGTGGAAAGCGACGAAATCGTTGCTTTTCATGTAAACAAACCAGATCCACCTTAGGTCTTATAATTATTCCTTGGAACAGATTACAGCCTATTCCAGCATTGTACAAATATAATTAATGCATTAAAACGAACTTATGTTCTCAGGTGGTGTGAAATTGTTTTTATTCAGATGAAAAACTTTCGAACTTTTTTAAAAAGAAAATTTCAAAAATTCAATTTTGGATCAACTTGAGGTCAACTGATTTTGATAGAAACGTTGAGACATTTTTCCTATCACTTAGTACGATAGCTTTATTTTATCACACGTTCGTACGTTCAAAATTTAGACTCTAGATGAAAATTTTCAATTTTTCAATGCAAATTATAAAATAAACTGCTAATTATCAATATCTTGCCACGCCACTGAAATATTGCAGTAATCAAAAACAAAATGAAGCAAGCTCTAAAATTCGAAATGGTATTAAGAATTTTAATTTTGATAAATTTCATTACAAGAACAAGATAATACAGATGAGCATATTCCGCAGGTCTCTTAATTTTGATCACTGAACAATTTTTGACCAGTAGTTGAAGAATGAAGATATTGTGGAATAAAAATAAAACGTATTGAAGTAGGTTTTTCAGATCAGCTAAATCAATATCAAACTAAAATCATATGGAATATCTTGACGACAGGTAATTGCTAATAGTAGTGATAGGAGACACAGGTGGTAAGAATAGGACCTTGAATAATTTCAATGAGAAAAGATCAAAAGAATGGGAATAATTGCTACCTATGACATGTAATCGATGATCAAATTATCTTTTTCATTTTTGGAAGAGAATACAGATGGTAATAGGTAACAGGGACAGGGTGACAGTCTGACAGAGGTCATAATGTCATGGCCTATGAAAGCTGGAACAGGCTTGAATGGAAATGAGATGCTGAGATAAAGGTAAAAAGTGAATAGCCCTTAGCTCAACTTCAAAAATTGAAAATTTAAACAGATCGATGGATTAATGAAATGATTGAAATGTCGGAAATAAAAAAAGGAAAAAATAAAATTCAGGGTTCAAAATTTCAAATTTCAGATCATGAGCCGCGAAAAGTTTATTCAAGTTAAATAATGTCAAAATGACAATCAAGCTAAATTATGAATAAAAAAAATTGAAATTTTAAATCCAAAAACATGACTAAAATCGTAATTTGTACTCACTTATGACAAGTTGATAATTTTTGCGAACATTTTTCGCAACAGGGCCATCTTGTTGTAGAAAAACATTTTCAGTCATTTATGAGCAAAAATGAAAAAAGAAGTCCTATTTTGAAGGTAAATGCCAGAAAATCAGGGCGTCTTAAAAAAATCAAGACTGGAGATGAAGTGGTTTGCAAACTAAGAAGTTTTAGTATTAAAAAATTTTCATTTTTTCTGTTTTTTGTGGATAATTTTTGAAAAAGTTATTGTGAGCACCTCACTAAACATCTTCAAAATGAGTTGCAGTGAGTTCTAGATGACAAAAAATCTGAAACTTGGTAGTTAGGGTTTTTTCGATGTACTAAATTAATTTTGGAAAAAATTTTTGTACAAAAATACAAGTGGGGTGGGGGTCGAAATTCAATTTTGAGCAAAATTTCGAGTAAGGTTTCAAAATGTACGTTTCTCAGCCTTCTGAATTCAGTTTGCGTTTTATTTTTTCGAATAAGTACGAATTGTGGTGAGGGGAGGGGGAGAGGAGATCAAAATATCCCCTCCTCCTCCTCCTTCTTGACTTTTTGGAAAAATAACGTTGGCACTACCTGAATTCAACATACGTTTTGATACCAACTCAAATTTTTGCCAAAAAATGAATTTATCTGCAAAAAAATTGAAAATTTTCTTCTAAATTTTTTATATGTTATTTATATTGTCTTAATTTGCAAACCACTTCATCCCCACTCTTAATGCTTTACCGCAGTCCCACTATTATATTCCTTGCTTCATGACGCAATCGTTTTGCTTCTCTCACATTTACCTTCAATAGAGATAATTTTTCTATTTTTATCCAAAAATTACTGTATATATTTTTCTCTGTATAAATGCAAACCTTGGAGTTGCCACACCAATTACTGAGTTGAAGGTGTTCTCCCGTTCATTTTGATATTTTTTCATGATGTGCTTAAAACAGCTTTTTCAGAAGTTATTGATAAGAAACTAAAAAATTTAAAAATTTCTAGTCATGTTTTTTTGTGTTTATTTAGTGACATTTCACGAACCACTTCACCCCCACTTTTGATTTTTAAACCACATTT
Organism: Ferrisia virgata; assembly: GCA_900060175.1. NCBI lineage: Eukaryota > Metazoa > Arthropoda > Insecta > Hemiptera > Pseudococcidae > Ferrisia > Ferrisia virgata. The sequence continues at coordinate 12,824 of FIZR01027265.1, forward strand.
TCTCTAGTTAATGGTATGTTATAGAGCAAGAAGTGAATTTTCATGATTATAATTTTTCCCCTGAATTTTCAAAGTGAGCGGTGGATTTGGGGTGAAATGAGACTTTGAAAATAACATATCTCAGTCCCTTCAATTTTTGGGTATGCTAACCATTAAACATGGAAGTCTGATGAGTTAATCTATCGCTGGTATAAAGGGATGGAGTTCAATGCGAAACACCCGGTACTGATTTGTATATCTCGTTTGAAAAGTTTTGTCAGCTTAAATCAGTCGAAAAACGAGGAATAGAAAGCATCAGTTGAAAGAAAATGGGATGAATTTATTATCGTATAAGACGTTTATTTACTTTTCAAAGGTTTTATCTTTAATTTTTTCACTTTCATTTGATCCTTTTCTGCTGCTCTTCTTGTTTTCGTCATTGTACGTACTTTGTATGCATCCAATGCAAGGATAAAAACGTTCGTTGGTAAAACAAAAGAAGAAGAAGAAAAAATACTCGGTTGTTTTAAAAATTTTTCTCTGTCGTATAATCTCATTTTGAAAACCCTGCAAATAGGGTACATAAAAGTTATTACGTTGTATTCGTGTAGAGGAGCTTTGTTAAGTCGTTAAAAACCAGCCTGGTATTAATTTTTAGTACCCCGTGGTACCTGTGAGAAAACTATTACGCTTGTTTTTTATTCGCCTGAAGGAAAAGAAAAAAAAATAGAGAAAATTTTTCATTTTGTTTTTATTTCAACAAACGAGAGTACGAACAAATGAAGCGAGAGAAACCCGACGATTACGACGACGACAGGGATGGTGCGCATCTTTACAATGCTTAGCCCAGCGCGGCATTTTTCTTCAACGTTTAGCAGAATTTTAACCGTAATTAAATAAATTGTTGGAATTCTTCTTAGCTTCTGCAAGCTTTCAAAATGCCCGTTGGCTTCGACACTTGCGACTACTAAAGTTTAAATATTGGCAGCGATTTTATTATACTTTCAGCCTCGTCGTCTTTCTACCGCCAAAATTTTAACGGTATTCGATTATACCTATATTTAGTTATAAAACCAACTAGTAGAAATATTTTCTTCGATAAGAGTGAAAATTTTAAACGTTTTGGGATGAGGAGGAGTGGTGAAGAAGAAAACAGAGATGAATATGGAGTGCGTGCATGTGTGGTGGCTTGTTTTTTAAGATTTTTTTGACAGTTGAAATTTCAATAGTAGGTGGCGGATTCAAATGATGGTTGGTGAAGAATTTGAGCGCCTTAATCAGCTTCGTGGTTATGTATTCAAAATTTTTAACGATTGAATGCAGGAAATTTTTTTCAATTTTTTTTCGAATTAACCGATCACCTTGCAGCATGGCTCCAATTTTTGAAGAAGTAACCTTGAACAGCCTTCTCCAACATTTGTCAGGATGGGGTGATACAGTTTCCAATTCATGTACATATGATATACCACATCATGTTTTAGTTTGCTAGTAACGCTAGTGGCGTCCCTCTATGGCTAAGAATTGCACAATAAATGAAATGTAGGCGGAAGAAAAGTATAATATTATTTCTGTTTTAGTAGATTCTTGTTTTTTATCAGAACCGAAAAACCAGTAACACGTGTAAATTAAATTTCATATTTGAAATATTGAGCAATAATTGTAATGTTACCTATGCTACAAAAGTATACCTGTTTATAAAAGTTGTTATATACGATTCAAATGCGATAGTTTGTCGCAGTTTCAACTGATAATTTGTAACTCAACGTCACCAGTGAGTCTTAACCCCCTTAGACCTGAGACCTTTCATACATGTTAAAATACATTCAACTATATTCAACAGACAGACCTCAAAAATACATAGAATAAGTGTTGGTTGCCTACTCGCCCCTGAATTTGTTCTCGGAAATAGGGAATTTTGTATGTTGGCGAAGTTAAAATTAATTTTGGAAAATTAAAATTAAAATCTTTGAAAATTCACACTGATGAACAAAACTGAGCAATCATTTGCATCATTTTAGTGAATTTGAAAAAACCTGATACAAACGCGGCAAATAAAGGTATTTATAAGCGGTATATGATATTTTGATGCATATGCATAGGAGTCGAGTAATTAATTAATTTGAAACAGGTGAAAAACTCAAGAAATACCATACTTACTCTATATGTCCCCCTCCCCTGCGAAAACGATGCTTCCTGACAACATCACGCCTATGCCACGTGAAAAGGGGTACAATTGACTACCCCTGGTGTAAATTTCAGCAAAATCGTATGCATAGGTGT
>FIZR01027269.1:0-33862 GCA_900060175.1 Ferrisia virgata
TCTCTCTCTCTCTCTCTCTCTCTCTCTCTCTCTCTCTCTCTCTCTCTCTCTACTTACACACTTACTGCTACGTTGCTGTTGTTGGAGTTGGTGTTTCAGTTACTGTTGGACACTGGTATCCTATCTAGGAGGAAAGGTAGCCACAGGTAGGTACACTTACACTAACCCTAACCTACGTTAAGGTTTAAGTCTATCGTTTACGTAATACATATCGTACATATATATATATATACCTCTACATACGTCTACGGTTACGGTTACGGCTACGACTACGCCTACGTATCGTATGCACAGACAGGGTACCAGCGCGTGTACTCGTGTCGTACAACTGCTACAAATACAGTAGTAGTAGTAGTAGTAGTAGTAGTAGTAGTAGTAGTAGTAGCTAATGTGCATCGTATCGCGCGAACGATGACCGGCTATAAATAAGCTTAAGCGAGCCAAAATGGCACGCGTTCATCTTCCTGCGGAGCAAATCTACACGGGTATTCGGCATCGTGCGATTGCAAAGCTGCAGTTTTGCTATATATATAGAAGCCTGTATAATTACGCGCATAATTATGCATATGTTCGTTGCGTATAACGTGTACGAGATGCAACTGCGTTGCGTGGTTGTGGTTTTGGTTGCGTATGTGGGATGTGGAATGTGGGACGTGGGTATGCAAGAACGGACGGCAGGCTACTCGACCACTATTTAGCTTCGGCACTTTAGTTTCAGTTTTGATTTTGACTTTGGCTTCGGCCTTCGTCTTCATCTTCGGCTTCGGCTTCCGTTTCGGTTTCGGTTTCGGTTTCGGTTTCGACTCCGGTTCCGCTTTCCAATTCGCTTGTTGTTATCGCTCTTCGATACGCTCGCTGAGCTCGCACGTTTGCTGTTTGGATGAATTTTCGTCCAGCGCAGCACCGTGATCTATCGCTCTGATCTCTGCTTCTGCATTCGCACAATACGCACAATATTAGAGTATTACGAACCGTACGTACGAACCGTATACTACGTACATATCATTACACGCGTAATTGTAACACGTAACTGACCTTTTGTGGCTTGCTCTTTCCATCTACGTTTGTTTTCACACAAACATTGCATCCAAGGCTTCTTTATTTGTATTCTACAAGTATCGCTGTCGCCGACGTCATCGTCGCCGGCTCCGGCGCCGGCACCGGCACTGGCGCTAGCACCGCCGCCGCCGCCGGCACTACGTCCACCGCTTCCACCGCTGGCAATATTTGCACTAGCCGCTGAAACAAGGTGTGAAAATTTTGCACGTTATACGACGAATATACTCGTAGCAAGCCACCCGGTGGCGGTAGTGGGGGTGGTGGTGGTGGTAGTGGGGGTGGTGGTGGTGGTGTCTTCGGCTACGCTCGGGGGTAAAAGAGCGGTAGCGCGAATAGTTTACTTTAGAGCGAGTGTACTCGGCTACTCACGGTTTGTCGACTGGTGCGAGCCGGAGCTAGCGCTTGGTATCTGCGGAGAAGCGGCGGTCATCGATGTGGCCGCTGACGACGGACTGTTCAACGCGTTCACTATTATCTCGAGCATATCGCCGCACACCGCCATGCTCGGCTCGACGATAAAATCTATGAATCCTGCGGACGAGTAAAAACAAAAGGTAATATACAGGCGGCCACGTACTCGCCGTAATTCAAAGCTGGCTGGCTGGCTGGCTGGCTGGCTGACCGAGCTTACCGATTTGAGATTCGGCGACCAACGTGTTGTTTCGATCGCACAGCGGGCTAAAAGGTAAACCTAGATCGCGTTCCTTATCGCCTTGCCGGAAAAACTCTTCCAATAGTCGACCAGTCCACTGTCGATGCAGGTCCCAACGTTTGGCCGGATGGGATATATCACAGCAATGCAGCACCAAAGACAAAGCTTTCGACTTGTCCATACTGAAAGAAAGAAAGGAAATATATGTATATATACATATACATATTACGTAATAAAAATAAAACGTAGCAGTAGCGGTAGGTATTTATCAACATCTCTCTACGCTCTTCTACTTATGAATATATATGTATAGGTAGATAGGTAGGTAGGTAGGTAGGTAGGTAGATGAGTAGACGAGAAGATTGTAGAGGCCTACTTACAACGGTTCGGCTAACGTTAGTAAATTTCTCATGTTTTTCAATTGTTGAAAATGGAAACTCATGTCCGTCGCCAAAACCATGTCGATTACCAAGGTACGAAATTCGCGGTATTCTTCTCTGGATAAATGTTGCAATATGTTGCAGTCGTCTTCTTTCATCAGTCTACGCAAACACGCAAACAAACAAACAACCGTCGTATTACAGCGAGCAAGAAATCGGCCTAACTCTGTTTACACAAACGTGCGGACCAAATCGCGGCCGTCAACTTTTTGTCATCGCATCGCCAATGTACCATCATACGAGGTACGAGGTACGAGGTACGAGTATATACGCGCGCATACCTACACACACACACACACACACACACGTGAGTGATGGCAACGAAAATTTCTACCGCGAGAAAAGGTGAAAAAATTACGTCACGATCTCAACTTTGAGTGCGCCGTTACGTCGTCATCATCATCATCATCATCATCTCGCAACGCTGAAACTTTGGCAATCATTTTTCTACGACGTGTATTTGTAATTTTGATCGGGAAATTTTATCGGTTAAGGCACGCGGGCATTATAATTATAGGCGTACTGTAGCTAGTACGTAGAGTGTTGGAGGACGCGTACACACTCACACTCGCACATACTCGTATTACCTACCTGTGGACCGTGCCAAAAACGCCGCTTACCTAAACGTTGCGCTGATATGGTGATTCTCGAGCACGGCTCGATCGTTGTAGAGAAGCGCCGTTTCCGTGCCGGACATGACGTGAAAATTATTGGTCGTTCCGGTATGCTCGTAATCGTGCACGATGGCCGCTACCAAGGTGGCGAAAATTTCGAGATCAGTCAGCCAGTTCTGCATTTAAAAAAAAAGCATAATACGCGTATAATAAATAAGCAGACGCTAACGTACGAGTAAGGGAGAATGTACACTCTGTCTCTCTCTCTCTCTCTCTCTCGGCTATGGCACTGGCGTCCAACAAATTCACGCAGTATCCGCCCGACGGTCTCTGCATATATATTTGTATATCGTACAGATGATACACAGATACACAGGTACACAGGTACACAGGTACACAGGTACAGAGCAGATACGCACGTCTATACGCGCTAACCTAGCGTCCAGTAAACAGAAGCAGAAAGGCTCACCGGTAAAGAGGAAGAAGGAAGGAAGGAAGGAAGGAAGGAAGGAAGGAGGAAGGTATATGTGTCGCAGTGGAGTTGTAGCACGTTGCCGAATGATTTTTATACCGCGTATACACGTATATACTGCGGATGTGGGCAGTCGATAGATTAAGGAGGAAAATGACGCGGTCAAAACGTTTCGAGAACTCTTGGCAAATGTAGCCAAAAAGTAAAACGTCGTCGAACGATGTGTTATTTTACATTTACACGCCGCACGCCGCACGCTGTACGCTGTACACTGTACACTGCACTTGCAGTGTATGTAACAACGCAGCAAGTACTCTCGCGTATATGTCTGTGTGTGTAGTAAGTACCTAGTGTACCTGCTGCTGGTGGTGGTGGTACTTACCATCAGTCCAGTCTGGTAAAGCATCCAGTGAATGCACTGAGCTACGTCGGCCGCGTGCAGATTGTTATGATATGGATTTTTAAATTTGTAGTAACCTTCTTCGATTTTGGTTAAAAAATATTCTACCACAGCCGGAGGTACCTGCAATCGTTCCAATACTAAGGTTTACGCTTACGCTTACGCTTACATATAGCACGCGTTTCTACAGCTAATACATATGTATACGTCGTCACCCGGTGTACCGTACACATAAATAATAATGAAGGTAGGTATATGTAATCGTCGGCTATATCCGCGTGTGTGTGTGTGTGTGTGCTGGGTGAAACTGCACATGCACTCAGCCCACGTAAGGCCAAACCAGGGGTAAGTGCAAGGCTATTATTATATAGATGCGCGATAAGTACGAGTAAGTAGGGTACTGGGTAGTACTCGTACTCGTACTCGTACTCGTACTCGTACTCGCACTCGCACTCGCCCTCGGCCTGATCAATCATCGAGTAACGACGAGTTGGTTACGATCACGAATAGTTCGTTCGCAAACCAGAAAACAAGGCAGTTGGATTAAACCGACGAGTTACCTTCATTTTCGATAGTCCACCATAAGCTAACGCTAACGCTAACGCTAAAGCTAACCTCTACCTTCGGGTAGTATAATGCGTAGCATTTATTCGTATCTATCTCTTTACTCGCTTACCTTGAATTTGTGAAAAATTCCGTATCGATTCAACAAATCGTATCCCAAATATTTGAGCGGCTGATTATTGGAAGTTTCATTGAGATCGAATATATCGAACGACCACTCGTCCAAAGTCTGCGTCGTATACAAAAAAATAACGACGACAACAATTAAAAAAAACAATACACAAAGCTATCCACCTATCCATCTATTTATCTATCTAGCCAGCCATTCATCCGACCAGCCGACCAACGCCTAGTAATAGAGATGCGTGCGTAAGTATTGCTCGTCGTACGTACCTTTAATACGCGCACAACTTCGCTGGGAAACTGCATCAAAGCGGCGTTGGTAACTTTTCGGTAAATTCTGTCGACGAATATGCCGGCTCTTATGGCGTGCGCTACCGAGCGAAATTTCGGCTTTTCGTCGGTTCTGCGTCGAGACGTAGCCATCTGTCTGGTGAAGGTGGACGCCAACCACTCTCTCACCTCGGGTGGCACAGCGTCTGGTTGTACTTCGCTCAACTCGTCGTCCTCGTCCACCAAACGTCTGAAGGCAGGCAGTCAACAACAAAAAAAAAAAAAAAGAACCGCCATCAATAAAAGCCGTTTACCAGCGCACTATATGTGTATGTACCTCCAAATATATAGATAGATACGCGTATAATAGTATAATAGATGATGTCGATATCGATGATGGTGGCGATATTAGTAATTGTAGCAATATTAAATGTTTTTTTTTCTTTTTTTTTTTTTTTTTTTTTTTTTTTTTGGTAAATGTTTCAGAGAGTGTGTACGTCTGCCACTGCGTCGCGTCGCGTCGCAATAAACAGATTGATTGTGTGCGAGTACGTAGACGAACGAGACAACAGAGACTGGCAATGCGCACGTGACGTTGGTCGTCGAACCTACCGATTAAATCATTTTTTCACATCGTTACGAGCTTACGCGTTGTTCGGACCGCAACGCAACGCAACGCAACGCAACGCAACGCAACGCAGCGCAACGCAGCGCAACGCACGCATGATTTACAAACGTGAACAGCGCGTGCGCTATGCGCTATAATTATTTATTGCACTGTACGTACAAAAACCGACTCGCCACCTCGTGTGTGTGAATGGTCGCGGATGACGCGGTAAAGTAAAATATCGTAGCAATGTACACCTAGCTCGTAGAGTATCTAAACGACGCTGCAGCAGCGACAGCGTTCAAAGCGTGAAGCATTCTATCGTATCGCGTATTCTGTAAACGGAATTTACAATAAGAGCAATAAGCTATCGCCTGTCGTCGCGACGCGTCGCCGCCAGACAGTTGGACGTAGGTATTTGTTTCCGGAAAATTACTACGCGTACAAATAGGCCGCGCGCGCGGGCTGGCTTTGGTTGGCCAGACGAGACACGACACGACACGACACGTTATGTTGTTGCGTCGGTGACGGTGGTGGTGGTGGTGGTGGTGGTGGTGGTACACGAAAACGAAACGAGAGGGAAGAGCTGATGCGCGTAGAGTACGGTCAGCTACGTGAAATTTTCGAAATTTCGTCTTTAGTCGGCCACCTCCAGTCGTCCGACGTGTAGCCGAATCTGTTTATAACGACGACGCCTTTTCGCGCCATCGTTTTCACACCCGCCTGCGATTCGGGTTGTTTTCGGCCCAGCGTTGACGGCGACGGCGGCGGCGGCGGCGCCGGCGGCGGATGCTTCCTAATTTTATCCATTTCAGTCGAACGCGCCGCACCGCTCCGACGGCGAGTTTTTCCCTGTTTTTGATGGCGGTTGCGGCAACGACGACGTCGATGTTAGCTTGTATCTATCGGATTGGGCGCGCCAACGGCAACAGCTGCGATATTTCGTTAATAATAGCTCAATACGGCCAAACTTACAGCGGGCAATACGCGCGCATATATATATATATATATATATATATATATATATATATGTATCGAAAAGCAAATTGCTAAGTAACTCGTACACTCTGCGATCCGAGTGCGCGCGGCCAGAGAGAGAGAAAGAGGTATCAATAACTCGCAACATAGCTACGCAGACGCGTAACCCTAGAATTCGGCGTTAATAAAGTTGCCTAATCGGTTTGCCGTAAATGCTACAATGGTATTTTTTATTCGCGCGCTGAAAGCCACGCACGATAAGTTGCATAACTAGTTTGCCGTAAATACGCGCGACGTGACTCGCTCCAAATAAAATCATACGGTATTCGACGAAAATATTTTTTTCTTTTTTCATCAGTTTTCATCAGTCTACGCTGAACCATGGACGTGTGTGACCACGTGTGTGTACCTACCGCCTACTGCCTACGCTTAGATAGTAGGTAACTAGACGGTACCCTTCTTTCCACTCGAATCCATCTACGCGTACGTTTTTCGTTTTCTTGTTTGTTTTTATTTTTTTGTGTACTCGCTCGCTCGCTCGCTCGCTCGTTCGTTTGTCTTTATCGGTTCGTTTGCTTCGTTCGTTTATTTTTCTTTCGTTTTTCTTACATATTTTGCTAAATAACGATCTAGCCGAGCCGCGCCGATTATCTTAGCATTTGGACGAGCAAAAAGGCGTAAATTTACGTACGCAATTATTTTTATTTCGGTATCTATTCGTTAAAAACACCGCCGCCGAAAAAAAATGAAAACGAAAATTGACGCGTAACCGTGCGCTATTCAACTCCTTTGGTTGAAAAATTTCATCACTTCGCCGGAACAGATTACCTAGTCGTTGAGAATTCGCCACCACCACCACCACCACCACCACCTCACTTATCTACTTTGCTAAATTTCACGAATCTTGCCTACCTAATTACCACCTACTCCAGTACCTCTCTACTCAACTATGTACCTACCAAGCGGATACACGCGTCTTTTTGTATCTGAATATGTTGTTGCCACCACTACGCTGCTGCTGCTGCTGCTGCGTTCGTCAAGTGGATAGCGAGCGAGTAACTACAACGAAAGCGAAAGACTACTCTCGCCTAATATATAGATTTTTTTTTTCTGTTCTCGATTCGATTACTAGGGGGACCCACGTAGATACTTATCGTACACGTTGTTACCTTTATTATCGCACCGCACCGCGTCACGTCGTCACGTCGTCACGTTTTGGTAAAATTTACAACGCAACGCGTACTCATTCGCGAGCCTAATTAGATACCCCGCGTACATCGTATGAAAAAATGCATTGCGCCACTCGACTTTACCACTATCTGATGGGCGATGGACATCTCACAGACGCCGCACATAGTTTTCATCAATTTTCATACGCCTAATAAACGGTTTCGCTTATTAAATAAAATACGCGGTATTTCACGCAGCATATGCAACTCGATTCGTTGCTGCGGTACGGTTAAAACGTTTCGAGGACTCTCGCCGACAAATGCATCCGAAATGGTGAAATTCCGTCGAAAAGTGTACACATATTTTACATTTACACACACACACACGCGTGTACATATAGATATATCAGTAGGCGCGATACGAATACACGAAGCATAGGGCGCAGCGTGTACCGTGTACCGCGCCCAAGCGCCGGTCGCTATACGACGTACTCTGTATCTACAATTCTACATACACCATATACACAGCGGCAGGTACACACACACACACACACACACATATATATATATATATATATATATATGTGTGTGTGTGTGTGTTGTCTATACCTACGGGTACGCCTACCCTCTTACTTTCGTACTTGTAGGTCGCGTCGCGTTCTTCCTCCCTCCCTCCCTCCCTCCCCCTCCCACCATCCATCCTTCTGAACGTTTTCGCTACTCGTAAGTAGCGCGTATGGGGCACGAGCACACAATTCGTAATATTCTTACGCGCGTACGCGCACGTTGGGTACATCGAATCGATCACTGATATAAGGGGTGAGCGGGTGCGATAGGGCTGAAAAGTCGTCACCACCGAAAGGCGCATCCAGCATCTCCAGACTAAAAATCTGCATTCCAAATTTCAAACTTGTAGCCCAATTTGGAGGTGAGTTATGCGAGGAACGAACTCGAAAAAAAAAATAATAAAATAAATAATAACAATAATAATAATAATAATAAGAAGAAGAAGAAGAAAAACCGCATTTCCGGGCTGTAAGAAGCGAGGCCCAGCGAATCGGTCCGAACAGTCAAAACTCGCTAAAAAAATATACCTACGTCCCTTACTAAAGATAGATTAATTTTTAGGTACCTAACGACAAGGCAATTTCCCAATTTGGCGGGCAACAGTGCTTTTTCGTGGCCAAAAAACGCAAAGCAAAAATCCCCCTTTTATCTACGTTGTCAGCTGCGTGACGTAGCAGGCTGATTTTTGGATACGACGTACAACTTCGCAGTCTCTCGCATCGATTGGCTCGAAAAAGAACAATTTTTGCATTTCCAACTGCTCAGCACTCGCTGCAGCGAATTTCGGCGTCGTTCGTCGTCAAACTGAGCCGATTAACCGCCGCATTCGAGCGATTATCCGACGTGACCAGGAGCAGCCCACCAAAACGAGGACTTTATTTACATCTCCTACTCTCTCACTCTCTCTCTCTCTTTCTTTCTCCGAAAAATGGTAATAGCTTCTGGTTTTCGAATGATCGTTCAGAAAACAGAGAAGTCTATTGGATGGCGGCGGCGCGGCTAGTTTGAAAATCGGACAGCGACCAATCCGCTGCACCACCCTCCCCGTCCAGCGGACGGTACAAAATTTTGTTCGATACCGCAATTCGACTATACATACACACACACGCGCGCGCACACACACACACACACACGCCTACATCGAGATATTTTTTTCGTCAGGTACTCTGCTCGCATTCGAAATCTGGTCGAAATGTGCGCGGAGAGTGGAAGCGGGACGTTTATTTTTCATCTATTTCTCGTACGTCTTCGTTTTAGAAGTGTGAAAAACAACGGTATTGGCTCGTCACGTCACGTCGCGTCGCGTCACGTTGGTAATGATGGCGTGAAAAATAAAAGGCGCTATTGCACGTCGCACGCGTACGCACCACTACATTTAAGCGGGAGCTTACGGGTGATTACGATTCGCACGAACGCGGCAGGCATAATAAACGCGCACAATATTGTAGATGCCGAATATATATACATATATACACGTACGCGCACGCGTAGCTATGTAGCCACGCGTGCGCGTAATAACCGAGCGCAGGTCAGGTCCGTGCGCCTCGCCGCGTCGCGCCGCCTACGTTTGGCTCGAGGCAGGCGTTTTTAACTGGTCTCACATTTTCGATGGCCAAAAATATTACAATCCCGCGCGTTCAACAAACATACACGTGTACGTATGCCCGAGTGAAGCGAGTGCGAAAATTTCGCGACAAATAATATTTTCAACCATTGAAAACTGCGTCGCAATATGGGCAAATTACTGTACACAGCTCGCGACGCTCTCGGCCGAATTTACCCTCGCGTAACGCGACGATACGCTAAAAATTAGGCTAGGCTAGGCTAGGCTAGGTAGGCTAAACTACGCCAGACTACTCTAGGTCAAGTGATGCTTGCATCTGGCCAATAAAGGTGAGGTGAGGTGAGGTGAGGTGAGGTGAAGCGAGGCGAGTAGAGAAGAGTGGAGCAGAGGAGAGTGGAGCAGAGGAGAGTAGAGGACGGGCGAGGCGAGGCGAGGCGAGGCAACGCAAAGGCGACTAAAACGTGCGTGCGATAATCTATAATTTCATCATGTTTTCTTTAACCTGGCCCACACGGGTGTTCTCAAACGACGTCGTTGATGAGCGCCACCGACAGCATGCGGCAGAAGGGCAGTCTGTAAGCTGGTTTTGACGTGACCGTCGCACTGCGTCAATTGGTCCCGTTCGGAAACGCATTGCGATCTGTTGTCTCTGTGCGGACGATAGCGGTAATATTTGTAGTAATTGTAATAGCAGTAGTAGCAGTAGTAGTAGTAGTAGTAGTAGTAGCATTAGTGGTGGCGGTGGTGGTGGTGGTGGTGGTGGTGGTGATGGTGGTGTTGATGTTGGTGGTGGTGATGGTGATGTTGGCGGTGGTGAAGTTGAATTGTGTTTAGGAAAAAAGAGAGTCACGAACATGGCAAAGCACAAAACATAATACATTCTTTATAGATATAGGTAAGTGTGTGCGTAGGTAGGTATTAGGTGGTACGCATATTTATGCTCGCGTAAAGTGTATTTTTTATGCGGCTAGAGAGAGAGTAAATACGAAACGGGGGCCGTTGTCGAGTAGTACAACGTATCAAAAGTATGTACACACGTACACGTACATGTGTACGTGTACGTCTGCGTTAGCTAGAGAGCTACCTTCTCGTAGTTTAGTGTAGTGTAGTGTAGTGTAGTGTACACACGTACGTAAGTAGGTCTACGTCTACAGACAGAGAGAGCTAGGTGCTACATGAACATGATATGGCGACGTACGAATCACACACACACACACACACAGTACAGCACTCACGTACACGCAACAAGAAAGTAAATCGATATTTCAAGTATCGACGACGTATACGATGGAATAATCATTGATATCGATAGCGCGCCTCAGTGAGTATTACGATTCGCGTTGAGGCTCATAAAGTTTTCCATAAATAAAAATACGCGTTCGTATGTCATCATCATCATCATCATCATCATCATCATCATCATCACCAAGAGTCGATACTTATGTATCATTTACGAACTTGATACGTAGTTTACGTAGTAGTACTGTATATCACACACATTAACTTACGACGTAGACGTAGACGTGGACGTGGACGTAGACGTAGACCTACGTGCGGTGTATCGGCCACCGTATCGATGACGTATCGATGACGTATCGATGACGTATCGCGTTCCAGTTATAAAGCAAGTAAAAACAGCTTGGTTGAGGTTCGAGCCGACAAAAGGCGAGACGCGACAACACGATCGCGACCATCGAGCCTGTGTAGTCTTAACGCTCGAGTATTATCGTCATTGCGCCGCGTGTTAATATAATTGCATAGCTGATTTGCCGTAAAAATGAAAAACGCCCCGCATCTGCTGGTAACCCGTCATAAAACCTACCTACCTACCAATTACCGTAGTCTACTAGTCGCGGACACGACGTAAGAGTGTTGTAATTTTAGGGGGAAAAATTGTTTGGTAACCAACCGGTGGGGCTGAGGCTGAGCCAAAAAAAAAAAACCGTTTTCGAAATTCCCGCTTTTCACAATGGGTGAAGGAGGAGGGGGAGATAGGGGTGGCTCAAAAGTGCCCCTTTTTGACACCTAATTCGGAACCACTCGAACTCGAAGCGATTGTAATGGAGGCACCCTTACACGTGACACCGAACGTGTAATTTTCTTCATTTTTACCCCCCCCCCCCCCCCCCCCCCCCCCCCCCCTCCCCCCCCCCCCCCCCCCCCAACCCTCCCTCCTTACATGCGCGGCGAAATTTGATGCGCTTTTGAAAACTGGCGCGGTCGAATTTTTTTTTTATACCAAATATCAGCTCTCCATCGCCTATTCGCCGCCAAAATAGAACTTTTTGCGAGTTTGGTAGTCGAATGATTACGGAAATGGAAACTAGTTACCTCGAACGCGCGTATTCGAACGACGGTGGGCTTATTTTTTGGTTTGAATTTCGAAACCGAGAATACATTTCTCGCTCGATTATTCGTCCGCATTTCTAAACATACATTTTGAATAAACATTCGTCGCAACATCGATGCATTGCGAATATCGCCGCGGAGTTACCAATCTTTTTATGCCGCGTAAATCGGCGCCTTACAGAGAAAATCGTTCAATTTTTTGCCTCTCCTCGCCTTCCATTTTCGCGATCGAGCAAACACCATTTTCAGCTCTTCAATTTTTATCGCGCGACCACTCAGCGTTTGAAAACGTGTAAATGCTTCGCGTGTATTTCTCACTTCAACTCCGCTACTTACATCGCCGTTACTAAAAAAATAATAATAACCTTCCTTCCTTTCTTCCTTCCTTCCTTCCTTCCTTCCTCCCTTCCTTCCTTCCTTTCTTCCTCGCTTATGGAAAATTTACCATCTTTCAACCGCGTGCGTGTGCGTATAGAGCTATTTTCAGCCTTCTGGCCAGAAAAAAGGCCCTTCCCCGAGGCTAACGATATTACTTTTTCGACGTTGAGGATACATATGTAGAAGCCCTGTCATTCTGACTTTTATTTACGCCGGGGGCGCGGGGCGACGGACGGGCAAAACTCCACTCTCAGCAGTCGGATGTAAAATTTTACGCCATTTTGATAGGTCACACGCGTACCTGTGATAGGTAATCGGGGAGTTGAATTTTGCGGTCTTTGTCACGATAACTTTCGATTGCGCCGGTTTTTGTTTTGGTTTTTGTTTTTGTTTTCTGTTTTTCCAACACTAAAACATATTATATACGTAGAGAGAAGCGGACGGTTACCAGCCGTACAGGTTGGACCCAGCAAATGGGATTGGCTAAAAATTGCATTAAAACGGCTGTAGCGTTCCACGGTGGCGGATGCCTACGAGAGAGAAAAAAAAACAAAAAAAAAAAAAACACTACATACGAACGCCTTTTTGATTTACCGCCAACGGTGCGACGATGTAGCGTACTTTACGCCGGACGGACTACACAGACTATTGTGCCGCCCTCAAAAAAAAAGGTAGGGGGCAGACGGAGGTACGATTACACTGGACGGTATGTTTTTTCATTCGCGCCCTACGCAACGCCGTACGTGTGTACGCGTAAACCAAAAGCGAGTAAGTAAATTTTACTACGTTAGCAAACTGGATGATGACGTTCGAGACGAGAAGAACACTTACTTGGCTTCGTCGATAAATACAGCCTCCAGTACTTTGGCCGCGTACCTCAAATTTTTTTGCAGTAACTCGGCCGATATTTCGCCTTTCTGCAGCTGACGTAGCAAACATCGTAACCTGCAAACAAAACCAAACGAAACGCGTGAGAATTATCCACACACACACACACACAGACACACACATACACATACACGCATACAGATGCGAGAGTACAGGTCTGTATTGGGGGTAGACGGTACTACGCACGGCTACAGAGTAGATGGTGTGGTGTGGTATGGTATAGGCTATTTTGAGGCGTACGCCCAAACCGATGTTGGTCGCGCGCGTCAAGTCCGGCCGTATACAAAGCACTCGTTCGTCGCGTTCAGCAGAGTTTAGTACAAAAACTATATCTTGCGTACGGGCCGGCCGGGCCGGCCGGCCACCAAAGTAGGCGAGCTGTTCCACGGTCTCTCGGCGAGTAGCGGTTTTTCGGTCGGCGTCGCCTTTTAGCTCAGGCAAGTGGCCATTTGTTTGTCATATGTGTACGTGTGTACGTAACGTACACATATGGCAGCGCTGAGTCGAAAGTATTGCCCTTTTTTCGCCGCGCGTCCATAATTTCAACGGTTCGACAGCACCGCTATGCGAAACTGTCCGACTATTTCGACCTAAATCGCCACTTCTCCGAAGTAAAAAAAAATTTTTACACGCGTATTTTACGCGTAACACGCTCTTAAATTGCGTTTTTTTGAAAAATAAAAAATTTCCATTTTCGCCGTCTACAAACAACTTTAGCTCTTTTAGCAGCACGCACAAAATTTCGTACGCCGCGTGGTTTCCAACTCGAAGCCAGCCAACCACCTCTGTGATTCTGGTCAAAATTACGCGATGTATGTTTTGTTTTTTGTTTTTTTTTTTTTTCACTGCGCGCGACTATAGACATAAATACACTATATGTGCCTGATACATAATCGTACACCATGTACTACGCCTGCACATTATCTACATTTACGAAGATGTGTGTGTGTGTGTACAGTAATGAGAAACGGACGCGAAGCGACCGATGCTCGCCAGCATTGGTCAGCTAAAAAGCTCGATCGGCGTAACGTGGTACGTTGTGGCGATACACGGCGCGGTACGGTGCGGTGGGCGCGGCGCGGTCGCCTAATGACGGAAGGTTATAAAAGAATGTCTGTAATAATAGTGGCGGTGCTTAGGTTAGATGCGCGAAATAGAGCTCGCGTATTACTTCGGCGATAAAAACGCACCTTTAACGAAGCTGGCAAAATGAAACGCATTATTAAAACGGAAATTCTCGCCGCCTTAATGACGCGCCATCAAATTTTATTGGTTCGTAAACATTTTTCGTCGATTTACGCGGCAGCCGACGACACGCGGCTATTCGTCGTTGGCCAGTAAAATTTACTGGCGTCGCGTGGTCGTCGCCTCGCATCGCGTCGTGTACCGCTTATGAAAAAAAAAAAAAAAAAAAAAAAAAAAAACACGGTGACGCGACGCGACGCGACGCGCTGCTCTGGAATCTTGCTCTCGACGAGGTCGTTTTATGTTTTTTTTTCGAATCACGTCGAAGATTTCAGAGGTAAAAGCCGTTAGCCACGCGTCCGCACGAGCTAAGCGTCGTTTTTCACTTTCGAGCTCGGTACAGTCGCAACGGTTTCAATACGGGGGGGGGGGGCCGCGCGAATCATTCGTATAATCTATGTAGGTAATCTACGTAGAAATACGCGATGGTCACCACAAATGGTCGGTCGGTCGGTCGGAGACCGGGTACACTGTGTACTGCGTACGGATACCGCCACCGTGTATCATCCGCGTAAATTGTAATCGCCACGCGACTCGAACAACTATTTGTCGGACCGTACGCGCGGTCTACGTAGCGCTACCATCTGCTACGATGCGAAAATGAGTTTTTTTTTTTTTTGTTTTTACCTGAGGGCGGCTTTGTCGCATGCGTCCGGTGTGTCGACGGCCGGCAAGTTATCAGTATTCAAGTCTACTTCGTCCAATGCGGCAGCGGCAGCAGCGGCGGCGTCGTCGTCGTCGTCGTCTGCGATCGTAACGCTGGCACCGCGGCGAAAATACTTGCCCGACGGAGGGCTTTTTTTTGTGCTACTTCTTCGAACGATGGTCAACGAGCCTTGTTCTGGGCGCGTAACGAACGCAAAAACACAAAACACAAAAACAACAACGCAATACAAATCAAAATCAAAATCAAAACAGAACGCTATTTACTCGGTAAATCTTGGTGGCGTCCGCCGGAAAAGCCAAAATAACTTAGTCTACCAACATACATACATACGAGCGAGGGGGCGGGTATAACTCGCTTGTTACGAAGCGAACCATGGCGCGAAAATACGTAACTGTGTCCGAATATTGCGCGCAAACTATTTCGTTATGTTTTTCCAGCTGTGTACGCTTTTCCTTAGAATAGCGCTCGCTCCTTCACAACGCGCTCCCCTCTTCCGGCAGCGGCCTGCTTTAGGTCGAAATTCTATAGCATTACGTACGTGAATTTGGTTAGGCGCATCGCATCGCATCGCCATATGTTAAACTTGCAAACACGAGTTGTTCCCTTTTAAGAAACACCTTACCCAGCCACGACTATGAAATATCAACCTCACCGTGTTGTGGTTGCGGTTGCGGTTGCGGTTGTGCATTACAAAAAGCATGCGGAAATAGGCAAAAACGTACTAACTTGTTACCGCAAAGAAATTCACCAAGTTCACAAAATACAGAGTAGTAGTAGTAGTAGTAGTAGTATTTGTTAGGCTCTGTGACACGCGCAACAGTGCAGCGATTGATAGATATTTCAGCCGCATAAGCAATGCTACTTCTACTACTACTACTACTGTACACTTGCACACTAATAAATGAAGACATTTTTAAAAATCCGTCCACCCACCCCCCTGTCTCGCATACGACTATTGCGCAAGAACATATATAAATACGTAGATAGTTACATCTATTTGTGTGTGTGTGTGTGTGTGTGTGTGATACGCAGTAGTAGGCCTTATTATATGTATTTATACTAACTGGAGAGTTGGCCGTTGTGTGTGCCGACAGTTTGCGTTTCGTTGGCCGGTGCACCGATGCGACACGATTGCCCTCCAAATTTGGTAGCGGTGGGAGTGGTGTTGGTGTTGGTGTTGGTGGAGGTGATGGTGGTCGTTGTCGCAATCGACGACGGTGCGGCCGCGGCCATCGTACTTGTTGGCGGTGTGATCGCCGCCGTCGCTATCGTCTTCGGCGTCGTCGATACGACGCTGGAGGAAGCTGCTGTTGCTGCCGCCGCTCCCGCCATCGTGGTCGGTACTGCAATCTTTTTTTGGTCAGCGGCGCATTTATCCGGCGGACTGGCAACTGAAATGCGAGCGAAAAAAAGATGAAATAAAATAAAAGAAAAGAAAAACATCGCCGACTGCGGTATACCAGCGCACACACGTACAGCCAAGTAAGAAGGTATATGTGTGTGCGCGTGTGCGTGTGTGTACATACAGGTGGGGTACACCTAGTGTGCCTACTGTGCCTTAGGACAGGTGGGTCAGTTTGCGCGAGGTAAGGATGGGGAGGGGGGCTCGGCTACACGTATCGAGCGACGCGCCCCTCTCACCTAAGTAGAGACGCGTGTGCCTAAGCTTTCGAGTACCTGCTCTATAACATCTACGTACGTGTGGTGTGGTGTATACTCGTAACCCCGTTGGGGGGATGGTGGCCAATCTCGGTGCATTCGAGTGCCACCTTGCCAGAGGCTTTAATACGTAAACTAGCGTAAACTGCGAGGTTTTTTTTCTCATCTTCGACGCAACTGGACCCGAGCCGAGCCGAGCCGAGCCAAGCCAAGGTGTGTCGCACTGCAGCTTCAGCCAGCCGCGTTTCGATTGTTATAGAACGCGCGTATAACGCGTGCCATTATCACGGTTTCACCAGGTACGAAACGGCGTACAGAATATACGCGATAAGTGTATTTACGGCTGGCGAGGGTCGAGAAACGTTGATTTCTCGCAACAGGTGATCGCGCTTGAGAAAGCAAAGCAAAACAACGCGTAACAAAACAAAGTAAGAAAAACAAAGAAAAGAAGAGGAAGAGAAAGAGAAAGAGAAAGAGAAAGAGAAAGAGAAAGAGAAAGAGAAAGAAAAGGACGGAAAACGATAAAGGCACCAGAGTTTCAAGGACAATGGGCCACGCTACGTCGTCGCACCGCCAACGCTCGAATCTTTTTACTTTTTTTCCATCGCGTACACTTCTCTTTCGGTTTTTCGTTCGCTTTACTTTTGTTTTGTTACGTTTCGTTTCGTTTCGTTTATTTGGTTGCCTTCCATTGTTGTGCAATATCATCATCTCACTATCACGCAGCGAAGAAGCGAAGATAGGATGGCTGGGGAGGTGGGGGGGGGGAGAAAAAACTTGGCATAGGTATTCTTATCGAGGTAGACGGTTAGAGGTAGGTAGCTAGGTACTAGGTAGAGAGGTAGATTAGAGATGGGCGTAGGCGTAGTAGTCTCGTTGTTGTCGTTACGTACTCGTCCTACCTGATAGCACCTATCCTATTATTAGATACTGTATCACATACACGCGCATCCGTACGTACTGTATTCATATGTCAGGAGAGTACTAGCGAGGTCTATTTTTTTTTTTTTTTTTTAAGGAAGTTTACAAGTTTACTTTGCACGACTTCTTTCTGTTTTTCATGGCGACAATTGGTTAATTGAAGCTTGGACCAGCTGCCCTAATACCCTTTCTACGCCAACATCAACTCCCCAAATATATACGACGTTGTGTACGAAAAAATACGCCACACCACGCCGCGCCGCGCCGCGCCACGCTACGCTACGCTACTTCGCGCTGCGTTGTACACGGGCACTGTACAGCACACGTACGAAGTTGAGAACCAACTCGGTCGGCGGTGTACCTTCACGTACGTCGCGTCTCGTTCGTCGTACACGGTGTACCTAGGCTAGCTACTTTTACATGCGTGCGCACTCGTAATACGCGTACACCAGGCGCGCGCACACACTGACATAGGCGTACTTTCGTAAATACGTAAAGCCTTTCGCGCATCGGGTGCAATCTGATACGCGATCAGCCTACTTCAACCGATCTAAGCCAGTTACTAACAGAGATAATTGGACAGCACGCCGTCTATTATCCGAATATCAAAAAGCTTGTGACTGATTTGAGCGCCTACTCGTCGTGGCCCACTGCACCGAGCTCGGGGTTGTAAAAAGCCGGCTCACGATGCGGTGAGTTACCCGTAGATAGCGTGCAAAGCAACGGCAAACCACTACGCGAAAGCTCAATAAAAAGACCTCCCTAGAAACCATCCCGATTTTATAGGCATAGAGAACACGTTCGTGCTAGCCTTACCCACTTGGGTGTGTATCAAAGGGACCTATTTGATTTGAGATGACGAAAACCAAATATAGCTCCATCTCCCCCCCCCCCCGCCACCGTTTGAGCTACCTGCGTAATATTTTGTATGGTGATTTTTGAATTCAAAGTCCAACCAACTCCGTCATCGTCATCATCATAATCATCATCATCAGCAGCAGCAGCAGCAGCAGCAGCAGGTCTCAAACGCTTACGACTGTATTGCACCTGAAAGAGCGTGCCATCTATCACAATCCTGTGCCTGTGAAGCAGCTCCTACCGCAGAGCCCATTCACGCATTGATGATGTCAGACCACGTGGTCAGAGATCTTCCTCCTCTTTTTCCAGGGGCGTTACCCAGGAAAATGTCTTTTTCGAGTTTTGCGACTTCTCTCTCCTCTTAGTCACACCACTGAAATACCCTAGAATGCGTTTCTCGCATAAAATACTTAACCCGACTGACTCCTGTATTTCAATGACGATTGAAATGTTGGTTTGTCGCGCTGTCCAGGGTATCCTCAGCATCCTTTGCCAGACCCACGTCTCAAAGGCGTCGATTCTTCTTTTATTATCCTCTTCTTTGTCCTGTCTGGAGATTTTGTTATTACATGTGACATTTGCTCAGAGCTATTCGGCGCCGCATTTCTGCCGACGTACCTCCATCTGCTTCGACGATGGAGCCTAAATATACGAAAGCTGTGGCCTTTTCGTATTCGCTCAGAGCAGTAGAAACTGGAAGAAGACACTTGGCCCGATTCACTACCGTGACTTTCGTTTTCGATGCATTAATACGAAGTCTGAAGTTTTTTGCGGGCTATCTTCACCAGGTTGACGAGCTCCGCCATTTCTTCTTCATCCGCAGCAATCAAGGTGGTATGGTTGGCATATCGCAGATTAGAGATTCCGCTTCCTTCAACAGAAATACCACCAGTCCGATGTTCGAGAGCTTCGCGAATTATACGCTCACCGTAGACGTTGAATAACTGCGGGGACAATACGCATCCTGGACGCACCCCTCCCCCACTCCGTCTGAAAAGCTTCGGATTCTTCACCGTCAACTCTTACCACCGTAGAATTGAACTCGTACAGGGACTCTACCAAATCTACTGTACGAGAAGGGACACCCTTTTCTATTAAAACTTAGAAGAGCTTCTTCCAACTCACGCAGTCGAAGGCTTTGGCATAATCTATGAAACACGTCACTACAGGTATATGTTGAACTGCTTGCACTTTTCGATGATTTGCCGGAAATTTATCATCATCTATTCCCGTGTGCCTCGTCCCAGTACGAACCCAGCTTGTTCAGGTGGAATTTGCCGGTGTAGAAACACCTCGATCCGGTTGTTTAGGATTTGTAACACGACTTTGCTGCCAGCGCCGACTTACGCCGCTCAGTAGGTCATTTTTACGACTCTGCCATATCACACTGCCCAATTTCTGTACTGCTTTGATTCCACTTTCACCAAGAGCCTGCCACAGTTCAGCTTCGATACCATCGTAACCACGGGCTTTGCGTTTCTTCATCGCATTCACCGCCTGCCTTACTTCATCAAGTAGGATGTTTGGCTCATCTTCGCCCGTGGCTTCGACTGTAGGCACCGATTGGTTCATCTCTGCTGTTCAACTGTGTCGGTGCACTTGCTCGCAGTATGTTTTCCAGCTGTCCGGGATTCCTTTAGAATTCCACGCAACTGCGCCGTCATCTTTCTCGATCTCGCGAGTTCTAGGTTTAAAATCTGTAGCGATCTGACGTATTTTCTGGCATACTGCGCTCGTCTCATTGCGGTCTGCGTGTTCCTGTATTTCATTGCAGCATCGGTTGAGGTAGGCTCGTCTGTCTCTACGACAACACTGCCGGACTGCTCTTGCTCCGTTCAGTTGCCTGTATTCTTCGTTGTTGCCGCCCCCACATTCGCTTCGTTGAGTTTGGTCAAAATGCGAGGCATGTAGAGATGCAGCTCACAACGTGAATAAACCGATAACAAATTCGCATTTTGCGCTGCTATAAAAAAAAAAAAATCACAACTTTCGACGGAAGCGAGCGGGGCTGAAGACTAATACTATTTAATACCGCCGATACGTACGAGTATAATTTGTAATCCACCCGATAACGTTGGTTTACATAAGGGAAAAAAAACCGAAGAGTACTTAGAGAGCACGGTTAGACCAAATACACATAGATATGTATGGTACTTGAGACGCGACGCGACGCGCCGGTAGTTGAAAATTGCGCGCGATGGAATTTCATTTTAGCCATTTTTATTGTTTTTCGATGAGATATGCGCGGCACGGTACGGCATAACGATGGCGATGACGCGACGAGACGCGGCAGAATGTCGCCTTAACAACGCAATCATAGACGCACAGAGATTAGGGTATCTCTCGTAAAAGTGGAATACAATTTGGTGCGCGTTGTGAATTGAAAATGAGCTGTTCGCCTCGCCTGGCGCTAGCGCTGGCGTTGACAATTTAATAAGGAAATCGAATGTACGGTAGATTGTAGGAAAGCGCGGCTGGAAGTGGGACGGACGGACGGTTGGCGGCGATAATCGACGGCTCGAGTTTAACGTTTAAGTACCGCGGTGGTACTTATGTATTTTTGTATATACGGTACATAGCTAGCGGGACGCCTACCACGCCACGCCACGCCACGCCATATGCAAGTACCGAATATCGGATCGTCGCGTTGTTCGTGTCAACTGGTTTATTTCGCGCACGGATTCGACGCGTCCCTAGTACGTACTTATATGCGCACGCACACTTATGTGCATAGAAGCAACTGACTAGGCGAGTTTAGAAGCGAATCGGTTGCCGGTGGCTGCGCCTAAAGTACATATAGATAGGTACTCGCCGCTCAGCGCTTACCAGTCGACACGTATATTTTTGTAGAAAGCCGTTGATTGGCGGCCTGGCCGATCGCGTCGACCGAATATTCGATTTTACTCTAATTTCGCGTTATTCTGCGTGGCAAACCGCGAACTGTTACGCAGCTCCGCATCCTAATATTGCGAACTTTGACGCAAACTTCGCACCGTCTCTTCGTCGTCTCATCTCGATACCTTCACCACCAACTACACCTCCTCCTCCTCCTCCTCCTCCTCCTCCTCCTCCTCCTCACCTTCGCCTCACCACAAAGCCCTCTTACGAAATGAAATGGAAAACGCGACGTGAAACGAGAAATTGTTAAAGTTTTGCAATTTTGGATTTCTCGCGGTTAACATAAAACTGCGATGGGGGGGAGGGCTTCGGGCTTCGCGCGACGTAGGCGCGCAGAAGACAAAAACAAACGGAACAAAATACTAGCATTCATCGAATGGCATAACCGCTCGTGGGGTGGGTCGGGGTGGTAGAACGCTGGGCAGCGCTACGTCGCCAGCAGTGGCTAAACGGTGGACGACCAAACAAGGAAGCGACATACGGGAATTTCCGAGCCGTTTGACTTTATTGCCAGTTGGTTGGCTCGATTCGAAAAACGCGTCGCACATTCGTTACAGAGACTCGTATTCGCATTCTGCATTCTGCATTCTGCATTCCACATTTGTCGTCGTATTCGTACGTACAGTAGGTGGTGTGTGTGAATAGAGATTATTATTCGTTTCGATTTTATTGTTTTGTTTGTGCGGCGTGCTGTTGCCAGGAGGATGACGACGACGACGACGACGACGAAACAGTTAACCACCTTACGTACTTACGTAAACGTAACTAATTCTTGTTGCTGCAATATTCGTACGTACTAGTTAATGTCTACTACGTACAGGTAGATGTATAGAGTTATAGGTAGGTAGATAGGTAGATGCATAGCAGGTAAGGTACGCAGAGACGTACGTGGGTACGCATATGCTTTCGCTTTCTCATAATGTCGAATAATAAGGAGACAAGTAACTGGTGTTGGACTCGGCGTCGGCGTCGGCTTCGGTACCTAAAACTACCTACGACGTGACGCCGAGACATAATTCGCTCGCGTACGTCTATTTTTTTTGCACGCGCGCGCGTTGACAATGCAAAAACCAGTTTTTGCATTGTCAACGGCGCAGCGTATTAATTAGCCAATACCGGTAATTAACATTCGATAATTTCGATCGGCGTCGACGCGGTTTATTGTTTTACTCGCGCCAGCATCGAGCAATGTATTATTCCTCGTACACTGCGACTTGAACTCGTATACGTAAATTCGCCGGCGTACCACCTACGTGTAAACCAGCAATATTAGCAATATCAGCAGTTGCCGTGTGTTTGCAGAGACTAGTGTAACTAGCTAAGTACGAGTGTTGTACGCACAACTACAGCTAACCACTTACATACAAATAATAGTAAGTACGAGTGGTCGGCGCAAACGTGCCCAGCCATGTATATATATATGTACGTAAAAGGTAGGCGTAGACGTAGACGTAGACGTAGACGTAGACGTAGACGTAGACGTACTGCTTGTACGTCGAAAGAGTTGCGCAGAAGCTGTGAAAATGTTCTACGCACGTAAGACCTCTAGGTAGCTGCCAGGTACACTGTGGGTAGCTTAGCTATATAACTGCCAGCTACGGTACTTACTAGCTACGTATCTAACTAGCTAACTACCTATCAATGTAATCGATTCTGCGAATATATCATATTCGAAATGTAAGTTGACGCTTATTATTAGACCAGTATTCTTTTTCCCTCACTGCCACAGTCCATCACGAGCCATTTATGTTGCGGTCAGTTCCCTATCACAACGTAGAAAGGTTTCGTTTCGAGTACACACGCACGTAGTAGGCCTAATATACGTACGAGTATACGCGTGTGCCAGGCCCTAAAATGTCTTACTGGTTACACACACACACACACACACACACACACATACATTGCGTTCGCTCCACTCGACTTGGGCTCGCTCCGCCAACATTCGCACTCCTTTTAACGTTGTACGCGTGAAAATGTCACGTCGTTCCTCGGCTAAAACGTTACTCTACTAAACCTATATAGTCGTCGATAAAAAGGTCGTTTGCAAACGCGCTCGAAACCGAAACCAATAAACCGGAACGGGAACGGAAACGGAAACGGAAACGGAAACGCCGAATGAATCCGTTGCGTCTGAAAATGTGATGCGCGAGCGTGTTGTGTTGTTTGTCGAGCGCGCTCCATATCGCGATGGGAAAGAGATTGCTCGCGATTACCACCAAACAAAGGGTACGCGGCGTAAATCAGTTAAAACCGCGGGCTACGAGTGAATTGCAACAGGCGCGGATGCCCTATGCCCTGTGCCCTGTGCCTATGTGTGTGACACTGGTAGGTCTCTCTGCCGGTAATCGAGTCTGCTTGTGGAGCGCGCTGGCCACCATATCCAAACACCCTATCCTCACATATTCGTCTACTTACTTACGGTTTACCAGCTCCGTAACCGCCAGCTACCTGCAGCAGCAGTTAGCTACGCGTTCGATTGACGCAGCGTCAAACAAATACAGCGTAGCGATTCACGTGCGTGATTACAGGCATCCGCCTGCTGCTCTTTAATATCGCATTAATGCGACTTGGGCCAATACTACGAGCACACACCTTCTGTGTACTCGTAGAGTATATTCGTACGAGTACACGTATACGCGTATATGTATGTAATGTATGTAATGTATGTACGCCAGCCCATTTAAGGTCAGAGCCACATCGCCACATCGTCACATTCGATCGCTTCTGCTGAAGGGTTGTGCGTCTAATAACGCCTTCTACGATTCTACGATTGTTGGATTGTTGGTAGCACTGTGCAGCGTGCACTACCCAACTACCCATTACCATGCTTCAACGTATTAATACTTACTATTTAGTATTTACTATTTACTATTTCCAATCTCAGTATTTAGTATTTTTTTTTCGATTTTTGAAGTTTGGCAATTTTTTTCGAAAAAGGCGCTATTTGAATGATTATCTAGGGCACATTTGTACGAGCAGCAGTCTTTATCAAAAAAACATCGATAAGAAGATAGAAATGCCAATCAATTTGTAAAAAAAAAAAAAAAAAAAAAAAACAGGGCACTTGACCTGCAGACGATAAAAAAGGACGCTAGTTTATTCGTAGACATAAGTACACATACACTCCACATAAATTCAGGCAAAGTGAGGTATTTTTCAGCGAGTAGAGATCCGATCATGGATCTCTATACTTTTCAAGCGTGTATAAACAATTTTCTGGGGTCAAAACGCAACCAGCAACATTTAGACGAATTTTAGCCCGTATCTCAACTTTCCAATTTTTCGTGAAAAGTATACAGTGCTGCTGGTTCAACTGTTTTGTCGGTAGAGCGCGTTACGTTGGCGCATATTTTTTTGGATACTTTCGACTGGAAAGTGTGGCCAGAGATCTAAGTGTAGTTTTTAAAGCACGACGCGACCAGTTCAACAGCGCAGGTACGCGATGCGGGGGACAAAGGGCAAAAGAATGAAGTTAGACTGCGCGAAACGTGGTTGCGGTTCCGCATCTAGCTGGCAAGCAATAATGGTCACGGCGGACAACTACAAACATTACGTGTGGTACTTTCGTACTTTCGTACTTTCGTAGCTAGCGTATGTTGGTGTGAACTAACCGATTACATACGAGTATCCGTCCAAAGTGAGTACGCATTTCCTGGGTACGTGAGGATGACCGCCGCCAGTGGAGCGATGTCTCCTGCAAGACGCGACCGTATTAGTGACGCCGGTCACCGTCGTCGCCGCCACCACTGACGACGACGACGACGACGACGACGACGACGTAGACGACGAACACGCGACGCCGACGGCTGATCCGATCGATCCGGGATCGCTATTCGATTTGTGAACGATCTCTTTGTTTCGACAACTCTGCTCCATGCAGCAACGCCGCAGCCACAGATTCGCCGACACTTAACAGCGAGCCTGGCCAGCTAGCGAGTCGGTTTTCTCGTTTGACGACGATGGCGTTGGCGAGAGCGATGACGAGGGCGATAGTGATGTCGATGTCAATGGCGATGGCGATGGCAATGGCGATGGCGATGGCGATGGTGATGGCGATGGCGATGGCCAAGACGATCGCGAAAGAGGTAGCGATAACGATTGTGACGACGTTCGTGTACAGTGACCATTCGTCATTTTGAATGCGCTTCGTGTTGCGCCTCTTCAGGTACACGTCACAAGACGGCAGATGAGGGGTGGTTGACGTGATACGACAGTTCGGTTGATAAATCGACAAAACGTAACGTAAAACTGCGCGTACCAAAAAAAAAAAGAAAAAAAAAGAAAAAAAATACGGAACTTTCGCACCGTGCACTGCACTACGCACTGCACTACACCACACCACACCACACCATAGCGTACCGTGCCGCACCGCACCACACCGTAATGTACCGCGTACTACACCGTACCGTGCCGTAGAGCGAATTAGTAAGGAATCGCGTACGTATTTACCTGGACTTTGGCATTCGTATTCGTATTCGTATCCGTATCCGTATCCGTATCCGTATTCGTATTCGTATTCGTATTCGAATCAGAATCGATATGCTCGAACGATAGCGGTTGCGTTTGCGTTTGCGATTGCGATTGCGATAGCGATAGCGATAGCGATAAAGATAACGATAACATCGTCAGCGAGCTGAACCGTCGTCGAGGTGTGCACACACGGCACCGCGACAAACGTAGTAACACTCGCTACGGCTACGGCTACAGCTACAGCTACGGCCACCCGAAGCCAGACACACGGTACGTAGCGCGCGGCAGCGAAGGCGAAGGCGGTGGCGGTGGCGGTGGCGGTGGCGGCGACGGTGACGGTGACGGTGACGGGGGCGTAGACGGCGATCGTGGCTCAACGTAAAACGCCAGCATAAACGAGCTGCCGCAGCACGCTCTGCTGAGATAACGCTAAACGAAAACGCAGGCGTCGCGTCGCGAAACGACGCCTGCCTATCTTTTTACGAGCAAATCGAGCCCTACTCACCCTTCCACACTGTCACCGTTTTCGCTCGCTCTTTGTTGTCGCCTCCCGCACAATCCCATCCCATCCTGTCCTGTCCTGTCTTGTCCTGTGCTATCGTATCCCATTCCATTCACCTCTCCTTCCTTGCCACTGCGACCGTTACTCCACTCCACCGCACTCTACTCTACTCATGCTATTCTATTCTATTCTATTCCGCTCAGCTCAGCTCAGCTCAGCTCAGCTCCGCTCCACGTCTCTCCACTCAACTCTGCGTTCGACTCAACTTTACTTCTCCTCGCATCGCATCGCATCGCATCGTTTCGTTTCGTTTCGTTTCGTTTCGTTTCGTTTCGTTTCGTTTCGTTTCGTTTTACTTGTACTCGTATTAGATGTAAACCTACCCTACAGACCGAGAACGTCGAGCGTTCGTTTGCTATCGCACACACCTTGAAATGTAGCTCTGCCGCGCCATGTATTACGCGTATAATAATTATACGTAGACGTACGACAGCGACGTACTAGACACTTTGTTACTAATTACGTCGCCACCAGGCATCCTAACATACTGCAACTGAGTGGCTAAATCAGCTATTGAACCGATTCAGCCAGCCAGATACGGCCGGTGTACACTACACAGACGTCACACACATATACGTGTATCCACCCACCTACCTACGTAGGTACTGCACTGCACTGCACTTAGGCGTCGTATACGTACGTCTAGGCACACGTTTCAACACTACCATAGCAAAGTACGTACCAGCGGTATAGTACGGGCGGGGAGGAGGGGGTATAGTATGGTATATAGTGTGTATAATATGGTAATGTTTGCGTGCCTGCCTGCCTGCCTGCCTGCCTAGCCCACGTGGGCGCTTTTTACCTACAGTCCGGCTCTATCCTGACTATTCTGATTCGGATTACGATTTCGATTCGGATTCCAATTCGCCAACAGCAGCAGCAGCGTTAGCGTAGCTTGCACACAGTAAGAATTTCAACAGCGTTCAACTGTTGCGCCGCGGCTACCACCGCGACCCATGCCTGCCCGCCCACCCGCTCTTCCACCCGCGCATAGTTTCACTCGCAACTTTCGAGTACGTACGTATCTAATTGTACGTATACTACGCATTACGACGTGCTATGTAAACTATGGGTAGTAGTAGTAGTATGTAGTACGCAGTATGTAGTATCTTTCTACCTACTACCCATATGGTACACCATTATCGCGATACCTTCTACATAACTGCCGATTAGGCGAGTAGGCGAGTAGGCGAATAGATACAGCGTAGTGCTGCAAACTCCTCGTGAGCTGTACACTCGGTACCAGCCACCCACCCATCCACCTAACTACCTACCTACCTACCTACCAAGTTGAATATTTCAAACTAGCGGCTATCTTACATTGCGCCGCGCGGTACTTTCGTATTACAAGTACGCTTATCGAGTAACCAACGTATCTCAGGTAGAGAGAGGTACCCAGAGATAGCAGATATCAGTGTTCTTGGATTGCGCGACGAGTACTTCAGAGTTAAGACGACGACAACGGCACTCGATTATTACTCGCTTCTACGACGTCAATTTCCAAACATATGCGAGGGCAAACCAACGATCATGATTTTCGATCGCTCGTCTACTCGAACATCATCGCCATTTTCGCCATTTTCGCCATTTTCGCCCCATAAATTTGCTGGCGAATCGGTGCTGGCAACGAA
The DNA here is from genome assembly GCA_900060175.1 of Ferrisia virgata. NCBI lineage: Eukaryota > Metazoa > Arthropoda > Insecta > Hemiptera > Pseudococcidae > Ferrisia > Ferrisia virgata. Next base: position 28,006 of record FIZR01027269.1, read on the forward strand.
CGTCCATCTTTTTCCAATTATCGGCGAAGTGATATGCGATGTAAAAGGTCGAACGACCCCACGTCCTCGAAGCGATTTCTGTATTTTTCTAGGATCTCTTCATTTTTTATCGTTTAATTTAGAATTGTGCTCGTCGCTGAAAATGTATTGTTGCGATGGACTGCCGATGACGCATTTCTCGCAGTTGCTTCCAGCTCGCACCTGCCTAATCTACTTTTCGCGCAGCCCACGACGCACCGTCTTTAGTCTTTATTACGTATGTAGGTAGGTAGGTAGGTAGGTAGGTAGGTAGGTGCTTGGCATCAGAGAGGTACGTGGCGCAAACTGCATACGAAGCAAGAGCTCGAACTAAGCTTACGTATTTACGCCAATTCGAGGTCGTAGATTAGCGGTGGCGAATACGGTATCGGTTTTCGCCGCGGAGGCTTCGACGGCGAGATGCGATCGCCAACTTTTTTGCTGCGTCGTGTTCGCCAAAAATAACGCTCGCTCGCTCGAACACGACTCTCACTCAGCAGGGTCGAGAAAGACAGAAAGACGGGTCGGAAAATTTTTTTCCCGTAAAAAAAATCTTTGCAGCCGGAGTGAGAAAAGCTTTTTCTAAACGTTGGAAAATCTAAATGCGCGCGCGTAGGTGTCCGAGTACTTGTGCCGATGTAAAACGGCGCGCGGCGCGACCAAAATCTACGAATATTACCTTGGCTACTGTGAAGAGAAAAAAAAAAATGAAAATGAAAATGAAAATGAAAATAATACGTATCGCCTGCTGTAATTACCTTAAGCATCCACCCACCTCCACCTCCACCGCCATCTACCTACCTACCTATCGTAGCGTTCGTATATTATATGTATGTATCTCGTATTGTTGCGTCTTGTCGCGTGCCGTGACATCGAGTTGTACATTACAGTGCCTGTGCCTGTGCCTAACACTGTAATGTACTCTTTTAGGCTTAAGATACGCGTAACATAATACCTATATATGCTCGCGTGTGTGTGTGTGTGTGGGTACACTACTTAACGAGCACGCTACTGGCCGCCAACAACCGTCGCACCGCGCCCTTATTTCTCGCAAACTCGTATCGCCCGTACTGTTGCGAGCACATTCTGCGTATGTAGACATTACAGTCCGTCGTGTCGTAGCGTGTCATTCAATGTCACGCTACGCTACATCACGCCGCGACACGCCAGCGCCACGTCGCAGTGCTGCTCTGCGCCCTTAATCCGCCGTAATGTACGTAGGTATTTATTTGAAGAAAAAAACAAAAAAACAGAAACAAAAAAGAAACGTATCGACAAAGCGAGGCTTATTTCGAATGCACGAATTACGACAGACGCGATCAGCTTATCACTGCTTTCGCGTACACACACACACACACACACACACACACTCGCGCGCACACGATATCTACCTGTCTACCCGTACTGGTTTATAAGTATTAATAATAATAAGTACACATATTATGTAGCATGTACGGTACACTCTGCGGTGTACGCATAGCTTATTTCACAATTGTTTGTCGAGTACCTACGAGTAAAGTTTTGAATTTTGTGAAATCACTTTCTCTAGGTACATAGTACCATAGTGTGTATACATATTTATACGTAGGTTACGTACTAGTACTTTTGCTTACAAGGTAGTTATTATGGGTATTATGCTATCGAGCTATGTACATAATTTAGATAGGTACACACAATGTAACTCTTACATACTGGTATGCAATGTATACACATGTACATTATACAGAGTACATCTCTACAGACGAATCCACACGATGTAAAACTGTAAATGTATAAATACCTAACCTATGTACTTTTTTCTTGTGCACGTATATATATATATATATATATATATATATATGTACATATACACAATACACAAATATTTTCGAGTTTGTATGCGTTACTTAGTGTACAAGTACAAGTACACGTACACGTACACGCGCACGTACGTGTAACGGGCACACAGCTAGATTAGCTACACACATACACACGCACACAACGTACTACCAGCTGTACACACTTGATCGTTGGTCTATCTACTCTTTATGCGTCGTAGACATCTCTAGCCGTCTGTCAGATGTGTACTCGAGAAGTATCTGCTGTACTTCAGGTTTTGGTTTTGGTTTTGGTTTTGGCTTTGGTTTTGGCTTTATGCAACACACAGCAGTGTGTGATGTAAACCTTACCTACTACATATATGTGTCTAGTGTAAACGAACGTACGGTAGGTGATGCTCGACTAGGTAGAGAGATATATGTACTCTACTGGTGTACATGTGTGTGTATGTGTGTCATCGACGCGACTTAATGTGCCAGCTTATTGACGTGTTTATTAACAAATACTTATGTGCAAATACACGATACAATATCGTAGCCTCGTAGGTACAGGTAGAGAGAGAGAGAGAGAAAGGTGTGTATATATATGTGTAGATGTACAGTTGATGAGTTGATGTGTGAAGAGGACCGACACCGACAATGACAACGACATCATCGACGACCATACCATATGCACACACAGCACAGTACACCCACGGATATGATGTGTAACTCGTCGTACATGATAATATATGATGGTCCAACTTTTGTGACTACTTTTATTATTGATTCTGCCTGGCACGAGAATACCTGCAGAGGTAGATCGAGCACGCGTTCAGAGTGCGCGCACACAGCTGTTAAATGAAAACTAGCTGCAAATTTGACGTACGGTACGCGTACGATCAAAAACCGAGCGTACGGTGCGGTGCGGTGCGGTGCGGTGTTGTGTAGCGTGGTGTAGTGCAGTACCCACACACCGCCACCACTACACACCACTACACCTACCTACACTTGATTCGCATTCGTTTTACGTACAAAAGTAGGTGTAGGTAGGTAGGTAGGTAGGTAGGCTAGGTACGCTAGTACTCTGTATACGTACTGCGCTACCTACTGGTACGTATACTCATTGGCGTATGTGGAATAATTGGCAAACGAGGACTTTCGAGGTTCTACACACGCTACGCTGCGTCAAAGGCTGCACTTACTCGTAATTTTCTTATTAAAATTATTGTATTTTCAAATACGGCGGGTATTATAAATGCGTACGTAAATACGGTAAATACGAGTACAATAGATATGGAATATCGAGTAGTTTCCAACGTGCTGTAAAGACATATGTATATATGGCGGAGGCGAACAAAGGCGTGCAGAGTGGAATTTGCGTTAGCACGTCTAATGACACGACAGGACGACGATGCGCGCAGCGTTGCTGTGTAAGTGACTGGGGTGGGGAGGGGGGGTGTACGTACACACGTACACTTGTAGAGTGAGTAAAAAGAGGACTGCGGAGGTGTGACGTCCGAAGTAGGCACGTCTTGAAAAAAGACGATTACCGTTCGTGTGAATTTGTGTCGGCACACACACGGCTGCACAGCTCCGCCGCATACAAAGCTTCTTTTTCGATAGAGAAAAGCTACCATCGCAAAACCAAAGAACAGTGCAGTGCGATTCGTATTTTTGCATCTGTATCTGTATCTGTATCTGTATCTGTATCTGTATCTGTGTACCTGTACCTGCCGGTAACCGCTTTTATACGTATTTAGTAGTGTACATTGCGTCGATTTTTCAGAGTTAAAATTGCCACCACTCGGCCATAATTATCACGCCACGCTGGATTCATATATATATATATATACATATATACCATATATACACATATATTGCCGCAAATCGGCAACGTAGGCCGCGTAATTTCAATCGCCACAATTCGTACTCGAGTACATATGTCTGAGCAACAGAAAGAAGAAGAAGAAGAAGCAGAAGCAGGAGAAGGAGGTGGTGGTGGTGGTGGTGGTGGTGGTAATATCTTCACACTGGAATCGTGTGTAGTTGTAGTTCTGTTTTTTCATACGTGAAAAAACGTGGATTTTTGCCAACTGCGACGCTTGACACGTTTGAACAGAGCCTGGCGGAGGGTGCGTAGGCTAAACGCCACCTACGACGGAGATGCGGAATGCGGAATGCGAAAACTCGAATCGTACTGTTAGCTCGGCGATCAGCGCTGATGGAAATTCGGGCTTGTTTTAGCGTACGATTTATCGTAACACGACGCAAATCAGAAAGGTCTAAAGGTCTAAAGGTCTAAGCAAGCGATAGGAAATACAAGGGCGATGAAAAAAAAAACAAAAAAAAAAAACAAAACAAAAAAAGCAGAAAAAAGAAAAGCGCGGCAGAAAAACGCGTCGAACGACTAATACGTACAAACGCACGGCGAAGAAATACCCTACTACTACGCGACCGAAGACTGTAAATAAAAAAAAAAAAAAAAAAAAAAATGACGCGACAAAATTTAAAGCGACGATATTTTGAAACGACAATTTTTACAATTAAAAAAAGCACGATTATGGCACTAGTAGCGGCTTTTTTGGACTTGGCATGCCCGAAGTAATAGTAGCCTGATTTTCAGGCCGATTAGGAGAACGTGTTTGCTGGTTGCGAGTTGCGAGTTTTGCGGTTTTCACAAAACAGGCGCCACCCACGGCGGTACTTGTTGCAATTCCGATTTTACAAATTTAGCGCGCCAGCTGTTTAGCTGTTTAATGTGTACTGGCGAGATGCAGCTTCGGTTTCATCCGAATGATAAAAAGATTCGTTACATTCGTTTCAACAGAGTACGCGTGCAGAAGCGTCGAATCACTCCGCGAGAAGTGTGAATTGCGCGGATTTTCAACGCGCTTTTACTCATAGATACGCTAATAAATTCGAAAGTTGGGGCGACGTTTTCGGTTAAACGCGTCTTACTTAGCGTATCGTTCAAATACTCTGATTTCCGTCCGAAGGACATGTCGCGTTGTTGTTGTTGTTGTTGTTGTTGTTGTTGTTGTTGTTGTTGTTTCCTATGTACAGTAGATTAAAAATGTGACGCGTACGGTGCAAATTTGTCGTTCGAACCCGCTTTTCTGCCGTGTTCCGTCGCATTATACTCGTATTTATAATTACGTATTGTTTTACTTGAAAACATAACTCTCACGCAGACCTCTTCTTACTCGCAGGTCTGTACGTATACCTAGCAGCTGCCTACACCACGATATACCTATATACACGTATAAATGAGTCTGCTCGTGGGGACAGGCATTTAACCTACAACGTACACGTACGTAGCAGCACCGCAATCCAATTGTAAGCTACTGCGATGCGATGCGATGCGATGCGATGCGATGCGATGCGATGCGGCGATATGAATTAGGCTACCACCAGCAGATCAGCAGACAGGTGTAACAAGTCCAGTAGCTGCAACGCTACTACTGACGATGGCGGTGGTGGTGGTGGTAGTAAGTAGAGATATATAAGTGTAGGTAGAGAGAGACCTGGTGCTTGTAGATCTACCTACTATGGACAGGGTGCGTCCGCGATGAGGTGAGGTGAGGTGGGGTGGGGTGAAGATTGTCGCGAATATACGAGTAATTTCAACTCGTTCGTGCAAAGCTGTAATAAAAATGGGCTAATTTTGGTCGCGTCGCTTCGTACGTCCTACTCTCATTACTCTCATGTCCGTACGTTACACATATATTGCGCGATTACAAGGGCACAGGGGATACGTGTACGCGTACGCGTACCTACGATATACGTGCATTGGGTTGCGTCGTGTCGTGTGGCACGGCGCTGCGCTACGCTACGCTACGCTACGCAGTGTACGTGTGCGTGTGCCTACCGTCTAGCTACCTGCAGCATGTATTACATCGCCTCGTCTCAGGTACGTGCCACACACACAGACACACACACACACCCTTACCGTACGGGTGTAGGTCAGTGGCGTATTTACCAATAGGCAACATAGGCAATGCTTTTGGGCGCAACGCTTTTGGGGCGGCGAACGAAAAAAA
>FIZR01027270.1:0-18248 GCA_900060175.1 Ferrisia virgata
CCACTAACGTCGGGGGGGGGGGGGTATCAACAAAATCCGTTTTGGGGTCCTAGAAGACCATTGCGACCATTTTTAGCCGTGTCAGATATTCATTTTTATTTCATCGCCCTCTCACCCCAATTGAAAAATTTTTCGCTTAGCTCTGTATCAACAATCAGACTCTTAGGTCAATTAGAAGAGGAGATATCAAGGTTTGCCTCTTTTTTGATCTCGGAAAGGGACTGTTCCTCCCCCCTATCTCCCCTCCAAATTGAGCTAAGAAGTTGAAATTTGTTGCGTAAATTTAGTATGGGTCCTAGGTGTGTCTTTTGGAGGTTTTGACTTTTCAGCTTCATGGCACTCCCTCACAACCCCAAAGATGTAGTTTTTTGGTCGATTTTTTGAGTTTTTTTTATCGCCTATCTCTTCCCTCCCTCCTTCCCTTTTCGACGTGTAAATAAATACTATATTAATGGTTCTAAAAGAGGAGAACCATTAACAATCGCTTTCAATGGTCTAAAATAAGTGACTCGTACCTATTTTGATGAAATTTTCCTCTTAGAAGTAGATTTTTTTATTTTTAATATATTTATTTGAAAAAAAAAAGGAGGATTCACATTTTTAAAATGTTCCCAAGCAATCGAGTATAGAGCGTACGTAATAAAATTGAAATATCGCAGTGAATTGTCTAAAATCGATGTCCTACATCTTCGATTACACGTTGATATAAATATATGATAAGATGAAATAATTTGTGAATCAATATTTCGTTTCATTTATATGGAAACACTATGGGAAAGAAAGTGACTATACTTCCAAATTAAATTTATGAATTTTTCTTCAGCCAAACAGAAAACGAAAAAAAAAAACCTCAACTTTTCCACAAGTAGACCTTTTTTTCATCCACCTACGTCAATCGCACACGAACTCGCTAATTTATCAGTTTAAAAAACAAACACGTCAGAAAAGTAAAAAGAAACTTCCTTCCGCAGAAAAAAAAAAATTGGTACGATGCTGTTTCAAAATGCTTTATATGTAAGCTTGCCTTCGAGTTATAAAATGATAGACAACGTATATAGGATATTTTGCTCGTTGGCATTTACAATACCATTGTTTCATGTTATTAAATATCTTCTTTTTAGTTTAATTTCGAATATAATAAATATCTTCGGGATAGGGTTTCGCGCACAGATATTATACTCCAACCATATACAGGCAGACACACACACACACACACACAGACGTAGCTAACAAAAGTAAATTTTATTAATCAATACTTTTTCTCCACTTTGTTGCCTTAGGCAACGTAATGAAATCTTTTGTCCAATTCCAATATGGTATCTTTCTCCTACAAGTAGTCGGTTATTTTTTATTTTATTTTTTTTACAAAATATTGTTCCCTTCAAAGGTTTGTTTAATTTTTTTAAGGCCAATTTCAGAAAAGTATTTTTGTTTTTAGCTTGATTTTCTATGTCATGTTGTCAGTGAAAATTAGGATTTTTTGGTCTATTGACGCGTGGCGAATGGGGGTGAGGGGAGAGGATATCAAAAAATCCGTTTCGAGGTACTAGTAGACCGTTACGATCATTTTTAGCCATGTGAAATATTAATTTTTAATTTTAACCACCCCTCCCCCGCGCTAACAAAACTAAAAATCATTTACTTAGCTCGATGCTGACCAAAATCGATGAAATTTGGGAAATAGGTTTAGATTGGCAGCAGATTTAATATTTTGGAGTAAGGTTGTCCTCGGGTTAAAATTCAGTTATGCCCAAATTTGGTAAGGTGGTTGCTGAGGGATTAAAATCGCAAAAATTATTCCTTTTTAAGCCAATCGTCGGACAACTCAAAGTTGTATAACATATCCAAAAATCAGCCTCCTAGGTTAATTAGAAGGTAAGAGATGAGCGTTTTTCTCTTTTTGGAGGCCTTGAAAATGGGCTCTTCCTCCCCTGTCTTCCCTCCAAATTAAGCTAGGAGATTGAAATTTGGTATGTAGACTTGGTAAGGGCCACGGATGTACCGTTTAGAGGTTCCAATTTTTTAGACCCCGTTGTACCTCCTCGCAGCCCCGAAAATGTAGTTTTTTGGCGAGGTTTTCATATAGCGAGTAGCCCTTACGAAGCGAGGATGCGAGCTGTAATTTATTTCTTCCATGTGATTCTTTTTTTAATCTTGGTAATTTAATCGTCGATTTTTAAATGCATGTATCATTATGCATGTATCGTTATGCATGTATCATTATGCAATATTATATTAAATCTTCCTCGCTCAGTATATTCTCGATTTAACGTATTATCACCATTTAAGGAAAAAGAAAACCTTGTGTGACTCGTCGTGTCGTTTGAAAGTGAAATAAGTATACAAAAAGACATACTGGAGGTATGCCAGATGTAGGAGGGAGGTAAAACAGGAAATCAGAGGTTTTTTTTATCGTCTGTACTTATTATGTAACCACGTACATACGTACATACGTACGTTACGCTGGTGGAGTAAGATATAGGAAAATGTTAAGAATTTAATATGCGTTGCATTTCGTCTTCCGCATCTTTCTGTATACAACATCTATCACCACCACGTCTCGTTGACTCGACTCGACTGCGACGATACCGAATTCAAAAGCGTAATCTTCCAACATGAACCTTTTCACGACTTTTAATCATTTTGTCAAACAACTAAAAACCAGGCCTGTTACTCGGAGAATTTTCATTATTACGTTTTATTAAATTCTTTTGCGACGCGTGATGCATACGCTTATGTGATGTACTCGTACTAGAGAATCTGTCGCGTCATCCGGGCACATCGTATCCCGTCCGTCGTCGGTATCGGCCATGCTGGAAGGTGGAACCCAGAACTAGGTAGGATCAAGAAGCTTTATACGTGAACTACATTATACCCGTATTCTACATAGTATATGTAGATGTACGAGTACGTAAGTACAATCCGACGACACGGCTTGATCCGATAGATGATGACATGCTGTCGTCAAACGTGTACCCGCAATGTATTCAAAGCGTTGATATTAATTCGTACTCACGAATGAGAGACAGATGAGATGAAACTGCGTGTAAAAGCAATACAAGGGATTTTTCTATATTTGATGCATATCTTTTTTTAAACTCCCCCTCCGCCCTTCGTATAGCTTTATTCGTTGACGATATTGCTAGGAGGTAAGGTATACGTATGTCATTCGTAATGAAAATGCTCATACAATAAACTTTTTCTGATGTTTAATTTACAACCGTCGCACACGTATTATTAAACATAGACAAGCTACGAGTAAAAGATGATGAGCTATGTTATACGCAGGTAGGTGTAGGTATAGCTAGGTATGCACCTACGTACAATGCATAATTTCGTTAACGTAGGTACTACTCGTCTAACTTTCGTCGCGTCAAAAGTTTTTCCCGAGCTTTACAAACTGATTACTCACCGCAAGCTTTTAAGTAACTATACGAATACCAAAAGATTGTCAAACTAGTTTGTCATTACGAAATTCGCCAAACTATCTAAATAAGTACATACAACAATGCTTACCTATTTCCTTTCTCAATCTCATTTTTGGTGTTAGATGACGAAAGCCTAGGACAAACGTAAACGAAGCGTAAATACCACGGTAGAATTTGTTTTAGTAATTTTGGAAATGTTAAGAAACGTAATGGTTGAAAAATTTCATCAATTGAATGAGAAGATGAGATTAGTAAAATCACCCGAAGATGTATTCTCCTCCCTTTTTCCTCTAAATAAACTGGTTTTCGAGAAAATTCACGTTTGTCACATTTTCAAAGAAAATTAACATATTAAGGATTATCGACATATGGTGGCGGTTGTAGGGACCCAAAAAATTACTTTTTAAGTCTGTAATGAGGAGTACAGTAGAGCTGTGAAGTCAAAATTATCATACATGTCAAATTTCAACTCTCTGGCTCAGTTTGGAATAAGGATGTCAAAAGCCAAGCATAACTTGACCCAAGTCCACTTTTTGGAACTGAAGGGGAAGGTGTGCAATGAGAATGGAAAATCAAACTTAAAAAAAAAACATTTTTGGAACCCCTCCCAAATTTACATGTTAAATTTCAGCCCCTGGTTCAATTATGGCAAGTAATCAACTTTTTCCTAATCATAAAGGGCAAAACCATCATATCCTCCTTTCTAACTAACATTGGAGACTGATTTTTGAATATATTCTACAACCTTTGATTCTGATGTCGACTGCTTAAAAAACAAACATTTTTTGCGATTTTTGTCCTTCAGCAGGGTCTTTTTCAAATTTCCACATCATTGAGTTTTGATCCAAAATTATACTAATTCATTATACAGCATATGGGGTGTTCCGTCCCAATATGGGCTCCTTTGATCTGTAACTTTGCAACGCATACCGAATCTATGTATGTATATTTGCCTGACCTCCAGATTGAAGGGGGTGTGATATGTTTACATGAACCTTAAAATGAGTTTTGTTAACTTTCTTTCCTCTTTTACTACATCTACCATAGGCCAATAATCTGTAATAGCCGTGTTTTCTTATACCATATGCTATAGAAAAATCAGTCTTATCAGCCTACCGTTTCAATTAGAAAGCGTAATAGAGAGATTTTCCATTTCATCTTATTTGTGGAAAATGACTGTCTCTCATCCTACACTTTTTCAAATTAAACTAGGCATGCAATCAGCTGGTCATAGTCCCAGATGAAAGTTTTTTGTGAAGTATTTGAGATATATTATACCCCCAAGCCCACCACCAGTTGCATGTGGTGGAAGGTGTTTTATTTGTGCTTGTTTGTGTTTCAATTCTGGTCATTTGTTCCTCAATCCTTCCGGGGATATGAAGAAAAATTGAAGGAGGTTGGGGAAATGCTATCACCCCCTCCCTTTGGTGTCATTTGTTGATAGGGTGGGGAAATGGTTTTTTAACAAAGAGTTGAAAACTTAATTGAAGTCGAAAGAGTGGATGGAATCTTTAATTTTTCATTGGTGATTGTTTGAGCTCCCTTACCTCCAATTCAAGTAAGTGGGTAAGTGCTGATGCATTGATGTAAAAGCACCAGTAATAATGCATTACTTTTGAAACACAAGTGGTAGAGTATCTGTGTTCAAATACCAGTACTAAAGCATTTGAGTAAAAGTTCTAGTACTGAAGCAGAGTGTAACAGCAGGAGCACTGGGGCTAAAGCATCCGTGTGAAAACATTGGCACTGAAGTAATGGTGTAAACGCAGCGGTATAAGAGTATTGGTGCTGAAGTATCCGTGTAAATGCATCAGTGTTGGAGCATTGGTGTTGCAGAATTGGTACTATTGGTGTGAAAGCATCCGTGCAGAAACACCCCTGTGCTGTAAAACTGATACTTTAACACCGAATCATTAGCACCCATTCTTTCAACAGCAGTACTTTATATACTGATGCTTTTACATTGGTGCTTTTTACATCTGCGATTTTCATACTGGTGGTTCCCAACTTTTCATACTGGTGATATTCACGCTGGTGCTTTAACATTAATGCATTAGTCCCAGAGTTTTAACATACATTCTTTCACAACAGTGCTATATATCTGCTGATGCGTTTACATTGGTGTGCTTTACACAGAGGCTTTTTACATCCGTGATTTTTATACTGACAGTTTTCACAGTTGCATTCGCAATAGTGCTTATTACACCAGTGCTTCAACGCTAATTCTTTAGCACCAGTACTTTAACACTGGTGCTTCAACATAGGTGCTGTAACACCAATGCTTCAGCATAAGTGCTATAACATCAACGCTTCAGCATAGGTGCTGTAACATCAATGCTTCAGCATAGGTGCTGTAACATCAGTGCTTCAGCATAGATGCTGTAATACTGATGCTACCACCAGAGTTTCAACACTGACGCTTTTAATATCCCTACTTTTTACATCGATGCTTAATAATGGTAATCTGTTTCGCTGCACAATTTTTAGCTGCCAAATTATGATTTATGAGCTTTGTAAGAAAGTTGTGTTAGATCATTCAGTGCTTGATTCACGTGTTCAAAAATTTGAAAGAATAATTTTTTCATCGAGCTCTGAATCGATTGTAATAATTAATTTGCTTCACATAACAATGAATATATTTTTTGTAAATGCGACGAACTGCCAAAAAGGGTTCTAAAATTGTTCCACTGAGGCACTTTGAATTATACCTGGAGGATTTACATTGCTGACATAATAGAATTAAACACAAACGAGATTGGTCTGGAAAAATGATTTCAAATAAGTTCATATACGTTTATCAATATTTATATTAAAGTTGAAGCTAACAAGATTGTAGATGTGTTGACCTCTTGAAGGGGTCCTCTTCTATAAAAAATCAAAGCGATCCGCAAATTCTTACTCACCTCGAATAGCATCGAGTGTTACTACTTTATAGTGAATGAGAGAATATCTCTTTCCACTGCCTCGCTCAATTTATAAAAAAAGTTCATTTTTGACTCCTTATTTATAAAATATCAGCAAGGTTTTTCTGATGGCACCGAGTGAAATTAGGTTTGATCATCTGCTCAGTATAGGTACCACTGTATCAGGAGTAAGAAGTGAATAGTGAGTGTATGTATGAGCAAGCTTTTCCATAATTCTATGTACTCGAATACGTCGTCGTATAACGTTTTGCAAAGAGGTTGGCATTAAAATTGGTACAGTACTTTGCAGGTTGGAGGAGAGCTTTCCGACGCTGTGTGTTAAAACGGTTAATTTAGCCTTTTACGAAAAGCTTCTCGCGTAGACGATTACGGATAAGCGTATCGAAAAGTATTGATTATAGGGGGTAAAGTACCTTGTGTATAGTGGGTAGGTACCTACTGTATATACATACCTAATACCTATACATAGAGAGTAAACGACGAACACCACTGTAGCGAGTTACCGATACGGTGAGGAACCCCCGGAGCAGAGGAAGAGGGAGAATTCGACACGCTGAAATTTATACTTACAGAGAATGAGAGTGTACACTGTATACAGTACACATACATATACAAACCGGCAAACTTGTTCGTTTTCAATTTATTTCTGCTTAATTTACATCGCAAGCTGTAAACTTTACATTTTAGCGCAAGAATTTTACCGTTCACTCACCGGGGGCACAATTTCCATTAAAATGGGTAACATTACACGGGGCTTTATATAAACAAAAGGTATTATTATCCTCGTTTTGCTACGGCGGTGGTGGTGTCGTCGTCTCGCTCTCTTTCTCTCTCTTTCTTTCTCTCTTCTACCCCATCGACTTGTTTCGCAGTCATTATTGAGGGACCGGAGATGAAGGGGACGCGATGCAACATGAAGCCCGAAAGCGAAGAGGTTAAGGAGAGATGACGATGGCGATGGTACTGCTGCTGGAGGAGGTTTTTGGTTAACAGACGGTGTGGAAACCAGAGTTGCGACCCGCTCTTTATGGAAATTAGTAATTTGTATTCGGCAGAGTTGGAATGCGGTCTTGCCGCGCGCGCCAATATAGCATAGGCCGGGCCGGCGTACGTATACTGTACGTAGTACAACAACGTATACTATATAGGACTCTCTCAGTCTCTCTCTCTCTTTCTCTCTTTTTCGATGTGATGGCGCAGGGGTAGAAAAGCTATAAATTATTGCATTTTGGCGTGTTCGCATTCTGAAGTATCTGGCTGGCGCGCGCGAGAGAAAGGCGAATTTCCACGCATTAATAACATCCGACGTAATGCGGTATTAAACATGTCGCCCGCCTATCTAGCGTTTCTCTCTGTCTCTCTGTCTCTCTGTCTCTGTCTCTCTCTCTCGCTTTCCCTTGTGAACGACACCGCCGCCGTACACCATGGCCCTTTCTCGCGTGTACTTTGAACGCCTCCGCCATACATCCCTCATACCCGCGCCTACTTCGACGCGTCGAGTTTGGCTTTGCGAGTCGGATGAATAGAGACGTCTCTTTTTGCCTTGCCCGTCGTTTAAGCTATCGCACAACTTCGTCGTTAGTACTGTATTTTCGAAATTACTGCCGTTTTTCAACCAGACAATCCGTATAAGGCCGCCCATGATTTTCCCTCGAATATACGTGTTCATATATTACTGGTATGTATGTATGTATGTGCACCCCCTTGTATATATATACATCCCTCCTTTGACATAGATTGGCCCTCTGTATGCGTATACGTATATAAATGGTACGAAATATATACGGCCTATATGTAATCTAAATGTACTACCGACCAATGTATGTCTGCGTAAGGCGTATACAGGGTGTCCTAGCTTAAGTTAGAAAGTCATAGTAGTATACTGCGTTGTATAAAAACGTATACAAAGTCTCAGTCATGGAAATTGAGGGAAAATGTTGCTTTGTATGCATAAAAAAAATTGCAGTAAATTCTTAAAATATTTATAATTTCAGAAAAGTATTTTTGTTTTTAACCTGATTTTCTGTCATATTGTCAATGAAAACTAGATTATTGCAGTACATCGACCAACGGAGGATGAGGGAGGAATTTCAAACAAAATCCGTTTTTAGGTACTAGAAGACCATTCGAACGATTTTTGGCCATGTCAGATATTTATTTTTTTTCCAAACATTAAAATCATTTATTTCGCTTGATACCGATCAAAATCGCTTCAATTTGGTCAATCGGCTCTGCTTGACGGCGGATTAGATATATATGAGTGGGGGTAAAACTTGGGTCGAAATTCAGTTTTGCCCCATTTTGAGGGAGGGAGTGCTAAGGGGTCAAAAATGCAAAAATTGCCCTTTCATAAGCTAATTCATATAGAATCAAAAGTTGTACTATATATCCAAAAATCAACCTCCTAAGTCAATTAGGAGGAGAGATATGGGGGTTTTCCCCTTTTCGACCTTGAAAAAGGAACTATTCCTCCATTATCTCCCATCCGAAATGAGCTAAGTAGTTGAAATTTGGCATGTACATTTAGTAGGGGTCCTATATGTGCTTTCGGGGGTCTCTACTTTTCAGTTTTATTGCACCCTTCACAGCTCTGAATATGTGGTTTTTTGGTAGATTTTTCTAACTTTTACAGTTTGTTCTCCCCAAAACTCCCCTCCAAACTGAGCTAGGAAGTTGAATTTACGTATGTCCTGTCTGTAGGTACCCTTGATATGCCTTTCAGGGGTTTAGACTTTTTAGCCCCATTGAACCTTCCTACCCGCAATGCTAATTAGGAAAAAACACAACAATCAGGCTGAAAATTCATCGCATAGCGATGTTTTTTTTTCAACTTATTTAGTTGAGGCTTATAGCTTTATAACAAAAAAGAAGTCGATGAAAAGCCCGCCCCTAAAAAAATTTTCACGCATTTTTGGCCTCTTTTAAAAATTCCTTTTTCATGCGCAAGAATTATATTTATTTCAGTTTAAAAATCAAAACCATCGAAAACTTTCATTTTTCTTCGTAAAACTTCACATACTTGATACACTTTTCGATATTTGTATGAGCCATTTTTTCAAAAATTTCGCTCTCGCTTGAACAAATCTTAGGTTGAACCCTTGGCCTTTTTTGTTTCCCACCAAGAATCTTAATCGAAGATTTTCAAAATTTTCACAAAACATCACTGAGTATCTCTGAAAAAAATTCAAGGACTAAATAATCCCACCTTCCTCCTCTAACTTGAAATATCGAAAAAAACGGTTTGGGGGGGGGAATCCTGTATTCACGCGTATTTGAGAAAAGATTTTTACTTTAATTCTTAATGTTTTGTGTGATGATACATCTATCATCACAAATTTTTCCAAAGTTTTTCACTCCTTGAGGGGAAGGGGAGGGGGATTTACAAAAGAAAACTTTGAATGGCTGCAGCTAAGAATTTTGTAAGAGGAGGGTAACTTGTATTTTTTTCCCCTCCAAAGTATGTGTTTTAGCGAGTTTAATTTTTAGAAAATGTTTTCAATTTTTTGGGGGATTTGCGCCGTTTTTATAAAGCTTAAAAAATGCTAAAAAATGAGTTTTTCTCATAAATAATAATTAATACACTGAAAATCAATAAAAGTAAAGTTGCTCAACCTGAAATTTTGTACCAAATTACGCTAAAAAAAATTCCGACATAGGAGCATAATTGCACATTTGTGGTTACGGGAGCGTGGGGGAAGAGGGGTAAAGGGTCAAAATATGAACCAGAGGTTTGAATCGTGCCGACCTTTCACAACCTCATTTTAAGACTTAAGAGCACCCTCCCCCCTAATTTTTGGGCAATCACTAGGTTGGTGTGAAAAGTCGGGTGACCTTTACAAACCGTTTTTTCATTATTTTACTCGCTGTTTGAAGGTTATTTATTGGATTTTTGTCAGTTTCAGTGGTAAAATGCCATTTTGGACGATCTTTCAGTGATTTTACACCTCGAAGACGAAAGATCAGTGATTTCACGAATGTTCAGGTTTCTACAGATTAAAAATCTTTTCCGAGTAATTATATTTAGTATTTTACCGTGCGAGTGGAGGGGGAAGAGAGAGAGAAAAATCTAATTCAAAAAGTTCCTGCTAATTAAGCGAACCTTTATTGTTATATGACGTTACGAGGCTGAGGGGCTCACAAAAGTGTCAACGAAAGCACGCTATTACAGACTGTCGACCTACGGAAGAGGGGGGGGGGTTCCATTGAAATCTGTTTTGGGGTCATATAAGACCACTAAGACCACTTTTGGTCCTGTCAAATATTTATTCCTTTTTATTTATTTTTTCCCCTCAAAGACTAAAATTATTTGCTCATCTCGATATCGATCAAAATTGTTTAAATTTAAATGACAAGCTTAGATTGGCGTCGAATTTGATATTTTTGAATGAAAATGACCTTGGCTGAAAATTCAAATATCTCCAAATTTTAGAGAGGAGATGCTGAAGGGCTTGAATTTCTAAATTTCTTCTTCTTTGAGGCAATTGGTAGATAATCCCAAGTTGCATATCATGTTTAAAAATCAGCTTTCTAGGTCAATTAGGAGGGGAGATATGGGGGTTTCCCTTTTTTGACGTTGAAAATAGGGGTTTCCTCACCTACTTCACCTCCAAACCAAGCCAAGAAGTTGAAATTTGGTACATGGTAGATTAAGTAGTGACCGTAGATGTGCTTTTTGGAGATTCAACTTTTCAGACCCATCGCGCAATACCCCCTTCTGCCCTGAAAAACAGGTTTTTTTGGTAGATTTTTCATATTTTTTGAGGTTGAAATTTGGTGTACAGATTTAGTAGTTGTCCTAAAGACATTCATTTCAATATTTGCCTGTACCCCTACCACTACTGAAGAAGTATCTTTTTGTATTTCATGAATGAACAATTCCTTTATTTCTTTAGGAAAATCAGGCTCAAAGGGTAACGTCTTGCGATGCTTTTATTTATTTATTTATTTATTTATTTGTTTTCAAATGAACGCTACCTACGTAAATTACGTTATCAAATTTATTGGTTAAAAACCTTGAAGAGAATTTGAAGCCTATGAGCGATAATAAATAACGACAGTAGATATTAGATACCGAAGTGGGCAGTGAACAGACTTTTTTTGAAATCATTCACGAAATTTTCATCAAGTTTTGAAACTTTTTTGCAAAGTAACTTAGATTGAAATTTGAATTCTAAAATTTTATCCAACTAAAATAGGACACCCTGTGTATAGTATGCCAGCGAATAAATGATCTGATATTATGTAGTCTGATAAAAAAAAAATCTCGTCACGAACACTGCCTGCAGCCTCCATATAATACAATAGAATTGGTTCGTATGAAGATGAAATTACTTGATAGCCGCAGATGGATGTTTTAACGTAGTATTTATGGCCTTTTATATGAATGTATTATGTATATGTGCTGTACACCACATACAACTTATACAAAAAAAAGAGTATCGTCCTATTTTTCCTAATACGCTTTTTTCGTTTTCTATCTCCTCCTTGATATACTGGTAGTTGCCTGGTACCCTTTTCAGCTCGTCTATCGTCGCTGTTAACTGCTTGGCTTATGTCTGTCTGTGTGTCTCGTTTTTTGACTGTTTCCTATTCATCGTTGTGGTTGTGTCAACGCAACTGTAATACTCTGTCTGCCACTCGTACCCCAAAATAATTTTTTTTTTTTAGATCACTAAGCTTATTCTAAAACATTTAATGTAATCTTGTAGGCTGTAGATGTACGATAAATATTCTTGTTTGTGGTTGAATTGTAACTATAAGTACTCGTTGGTAGTCTGGTAATTTTTATCACGAGCTATTATGCTCCTTGTAAGGGTATCCATTTACTTTGTCTTTATTTTCAAAAGGATATTTGAAGGTTTTATTGTAGGTAACGATAGCTGGGTAAATTTTAGAAAGATCGAAATAATATTTCGAAAAGTCTGCGCAGATGTGTTGAATATTTATTCAGATGTACTAACCTTTCGGTGAGACTAATTTTCGAAATATTTTGTTTGTTCGCAGCCGAGCCATACTCAGTAATCCGGACGTACTGCCATCGACACCGCTATCCAGACTGTGGAAAAACGATTTCTGGGGCACGGCGATAAACTCGAGTAACTCACACGGCTCGTACAGACCACTGAGCGTGTTGACATTTCGATTCAACTACTGGCTATCGGAGTTTCGGCCATGGAGTTATCATTTTTTCAACGTAGTACTACATTCAATATCGACTTACTTGGTGTTCACGTTGGGAAAATCTATTCTGCCGAGTTCCACCCAAACTACGGCCACTTTGTTATTCGCCGTGCATCCAGTTCATTGCGAAGCTGTAGCTTCGGTGGTTGGCCGAGCCGACATATTGGCCAATGTGTTTTTCATTTTGTCTTTCTTATGCTACATCGAGCACGTGAAATTACGCAATAGAATCGGCTACGTAGAGAAGCCGGTGAAAAATGGCTGTATGGCGAAGCACGCCGCTCATCATGATAATAAAATATGCCATAAGTATAAATTCAACAACGCCGAATGTGGCAGCAAAGTGTGCAGACTCGAGTCGCTGCTGAAAAAAATATGTCAGTTTTTAAAAATTAATATTTATTTGAGCGAAATGGAAGCTCTGTCTGGATACATTGTTAAATCGAATAACATCAAAGAATGGAGCTTGCTAGGTGTATCGTTGGTGCTAGCCACGATGGCTATGCTTTCGAAGGAAACTGGAGTCACCGTGTTGGCCGTTTGCGCAGCTTACGATTTGGTCAAGACTAAACATCTTATTCAAAAGGTGAGTCTTAGTTTAATGTCTGTTTCGATTACGTTCGTAAACTACTCGAAATGCTGTATTTGTTGTAAAGTGCCATGTACCAATGTTTTTTGCTCCAAGTGTGTACTTCAGATGTTTAAATCTTTATATCACCAGTGATTTGTCAGGGTGTTCAATAGGTGCTTTTGATCCCATACAAAACCAGTTCCTCTGTTGGCTCAAAGATGCTATTTTTCCAGATAAAAAAAATGTTAAAAAAGAAGTGTAATAGTTAATTTTAAATGTAGAAACTCGGTAATGCTGAAATATCTAGGCTTATGAGCGTTTCATAATTGAAAATGAATTTTATTTTGAAAAGCAGATAAAGAAACCACAATTACCGAAGTTGAAGGAATAATAAAGCTGACCTTGTCTATTGATTTTCACGTTTTCATAATTTAGCTTAATGTTCACCCGATTTTCAAAATTTTTTTCACAATTTTTTAGTTAATTTGTTACCTAATTTTCGACGATTTATAGTGTTTTTTTTTCATACTATAATATGTCGATTTTTACCCATTTTTCAACATTTTTTCATAATTTTTTTCACTCTTTTCAGTTGATTTTTTACGCAATTTTTGATGATTTTTAACCACCTTTTTCAAACTTGAAGGGCAATTTTCATCCATTTTTCAATATTTTTTCATGATTTCTGATCAAATTTCTGCCATTTTTACCCATTTTCATCAAATTTTTACCTAATTTTCGATGATCTTTTTTTTAAAATTTTACCCAATTTTTCAAAATTTTATCGTGATTTGTGATCATATTTGGTACTGTTAATCCATTTTTATCCTGATTTTTAACAACATTTATTTATATTTAGGTTAATTTTCATCCATTTTCAATATTTTTTTCTTATTTTCGCTCAATTTTCTTCATTTTTTTACCTTTTTTCGGCAATTTTTTTTTTAATTTTCGCGGGTTTTCAATGGTTTTTTCGTATTTTAGGTCAACTTTCACCCAATTTTCGATGATATTTTACGATCATTTTCATATTTTAGGTTATTTTTATGCGTTATTTACTCAATTTTGTCAAATTTTTACCCAATTTTCACTGATTTTTAACGACTTTTGTTCAATTTTCAGCTATTTTTCTACATTTTTTTGCGATTTTGTAACAATTTTATGAACTTTTTATCCATTTAGTCAACTTTTTAACCAGTTTCCAATGCTTTTCAACATTTTTTTTCATAATTCAGGTCAATTTTTTTAACTATTTAATTTTTTCATGATTTTTTATCAATTTTCTGCATTTTTATTGATTTTTATCGAATTTTTTCCTTACTTTGGATTTTTTTTCATATTTTAGGTCGATTTTTAGCCATTTTTCAACATTTTTCTGTGATTTTCGATCAATTCTATTCACTTTTTACTCTGTTTTGTGAAATTTTTACCCAATTCTCAATTGTTTTTCAACATTTTTTCACGGTTTTTAACCAGTTTTCTGCATCTTTTGTACATTTTTATCAAATTTTCACCAAAATTTCGATAATGTTTTCATTTATTCGTGATTTTTACTCAATTTGCATTGATATTTTGAATTTTTTTGCACTTTTTACTAATTTTATCTAATTTTTGCTAAATTTTCAACCATTTTTCAATATTTTTTCGTGATTTTCGCTAAATTTATTTTATATTTTACTGATTTTTGGCAATTTTATTCCTGATTGTATTATAGGTCAATTTTCACTGAATTTTCAACGTTTTCGCTATTTTTTACGTAATTTTTTAAATTTTTTACCCAATTATCGATGATTTTTAATTATTTTTTTCAAATTTTTGGTCATTTTTATACACTTTATACCAACTTTTGTCCAATTTTTAACCAATTTCCAACGATTTTTAACGATTTTTTTTAATTTTTTACCTCTTTTTCAACATTTTTTCGTGATTTCCGAACAATTTTCTGTACTTTCTATCCATTTAGTCAACTTTTTAACTAATTTCGATTGTTTTCAATAACTTTTCTCATAATTTAGTTCAAATTTTATTCATCTTTCAACATTTTTTCTTAAATTGTGATAAAATTTTAGCTGCTTTTACCCTTTTTTATGGAATGTTTACCTAATTTCTGATGATTTTTTTTTCATATTTTTGATAAATGTCACCCATTTTTTAACATTTCTTACCTAGTTTGTGTCAATTTTTTGTATTTTGTTTACCAATTTTTGTCATATTTTCAAGGTTTTTTGTATTCTTGGGCAATTTACACCCATTTTTGATCATTTTTTTGTCGATGTGTTATCTATTTGTAGCACTTTTTACCTATTTCTATCAAATTTTTACTTACTTTTCGATTATTTTTTCCATATTTGTAGTCATTTTTCAATTATTTTTCAAGTTTTTTTTTAAATTTGTTATTAATTTTTTGCTCTTTTACTCATTTTTTTCAAATTTTTACAAAATTTTCGATGATTTTCGACAATTTTTTCACAAAGTAAGCCAATTTTCATTCATTTTTTAGCCTTTTTTACAATTTTTGATCAAATTTTTTCTTTTTTTATCCATTTTAGTCAATTTTTTACCCAATTTTCAACAACTTTAAAAATTTCATTTTAGTAGTGTTATGATTGCTTTTATATGTTGCGGGGCTCAAATTGAAAATTATAAAAATTAAGAATAAAGTAACAAGTTGATGATAGTGGGAAGGGTCAAATAAGATCATGTTAGTTCAGTTATCAGCATTATCTGCAAAAATGCAAGTGAAGTACATAATTTTCCCTCCTATTCAATTAGTATCATCAAAGCTAAAAATTTATTTTTACAATAAAATTCTAATGAAATTTTCAAACAGATTCGTCCCACTGTACCATTATTCTTTAAGCAAAAAATAATGAACGAAATTCCCCTTTTTAAAAATACTACTTTACTCAAGCGTCGAGTTCACCAATTGTGATTTTGTAAGGTCAAGTCAAGTTGAAACTTTGGTAAAATGATACCCCTAATGTCTGCTATGTCTAGATATATATTTAAAGGTCACGTAATTTGAAACTGAAAAACAAACTAAACATTGAAACGCCACCTTTAGCTTTGAATAATTACTCTTTCTGCGTAAATAACTGTTAAAGCTGGAAGGTTCAATTTTCTTTTGCTAAGAAACTACATCATTAATTAAGGCGGTATCGGCATCAGGCAGCACCAAACAGTATAGACTTACTTTACTGTTACATAGCACAAAAGTAGGCCACTTCCACCACCCTCGCTCTACTCGCTTTTGCGCTGAATACTTGACGGGGCTATATTATGTATAAGTGAAATAAGATCGGTCGGTGATTTAAGACGGGTAATTTGAGTAAAGAGGAAAAACAATGTTGGTGTATACGGAAGATCGAAAGAGCAATATTTTCATCTTGGGAAAGAACGAGGTTCGCAGGGAGGGGGGTGAGTATTTACTTAATGATTCTATCGTTAAAAATTCAACGTAAATCGATTTGAATTTGGGTTTAAATTACATCTTAGGTCCGTTTCGTCTGCAAAGAGACTTTCCTAATGAGAGTCTAAACCGGCACCACACTCAAAATCGATCAAACTTGAACCACAATGTTACTTATGGTCTAAAAACATACCAAAAAAAATTTTAATCACCTACACCAACCCTTTCCGAATTGATTGCTCTCCTCTCCAAATGTCAAAATTTCAACACGTCATATCTCTGGCAAGGGAGGGCGAAAACTTTTGAAATTTTCACAAATTATGTGTCTTACTGAGTACTATGAGTGAGAAATTTTTGAAAATTTTCGGTTCAAATTTTCCTAATTTTTTTTAAATGTTGAAATTGTCAAAAAAAAAATTTTAGAGGAAGATTCATGGCTGGAAACTTTTTTATTGCCTTTATTAGTTGGTCATTAACCATATATATTTTTTGGGGGTTCAGAAATTGAGTCTGATATGTTCAAAAAAATCAATGTAAAAAAGCACGTTTTTCACTACTTTTTCATAATTTATATGGGAGGTATCTCAACTCAAAGCAAATCTCTAGTCCATACATGAATAAATTGAAAGTACATATTAAAAGACCTCCATTTCCAAAATTTCAAGTCCTAAAGTGCATTTTTTGAATTTTGGAGAATTTTTCAAATTTCAACATTATCTCATCGTCCTGTAAATCATGAAAATTTGATCTGATGAACGGAGAAAGCTGAAATTTGGTAAATACCCTACTTTCGACCTCCCAAATCGATTGAAAGCAGTTTCGAGACGTCTCCTAGTCTTCAGGAAAATTTTAACTTTTCCAGTGTTGGAAAATAGTTCACAAAATGGTACATATGAACATCAGCATCCAAAATCTCGAATTATCTATATTGATGACCTACTTGATCGATCAAAGTACAATTTTCCAAAATTCGTTAATTTTGAGCTGAAATTCATATTTTATTGCAGAAAATTTTCCTACGAATAATTAAAAAATATACGCATAGCTCACGCATCGAAGTAAAAAGTCGCTCAAAAATTTTGAAAAAATTCTGTAAGGTACAACTTTACGCGCTGATTAACGTATAAAAAAATCGAGAGGGTGTTTTTTCGTATTTTCAATTTAAAAATTTTCAAAGATTGTAAGAAAATACAACTTTTTTTTTCAAAGCTGGGAATTGTGTAAATTGATTTATTTTTATCAATTTTATTTCATATTTAAAAAAAAAAAGTCAGTGAAACCATTTTAATTCTACTCAACGTCCGTTAATGTGCACAAGAGGGCAAAGTTATCGTATGGAGTTGAAAAAAAAAAATTTTAATACCTATCAAAATTTCGCATTTGGTACCCCTGAATCACAGTGTTACCATTATGACAGTTAAAGGGTTTTACCGACTTATGAGATGAAATTGATGAAAATAAATCAATTTACTTTTTTCCCATCCTTGAAAATAAAAATTGTATTTTCATACAATCTTGTTTATAAAAATCTTTCAATCGATTTGGGAGGTCGAAAGTAGAGTACGTACCAAATTTTAGCTTTTTTCGTTGATCAGAATTCAGAAATTTATAAACTTAATAAAAAAACTAAACCTCACCAATATGATCTAAAAAAAAAAAAATAAATAATAAAAAAGATAAGATAAAATACAATAAAAATAAATAAATAAAAAATACATTTCGATGGGTGTAATAAT
>FIZR01027271.1:0-10035 GCA_900060175.1 Ferrisia virgata
TCTCTCTCTCTCTCTCTCTCTCTCTCTCTCTCTCTCTCTCTCTCTCTCTTCTCTCCTCTCGTGTATCAGAATTACGATGTATATGGAAAAGACAGGTATATTATGTCCTGCAACGATAAGATTTGAAATTTCTTTGTTAAGAAGAGTTCACTCATATTACAAGCTTATGAAAGATTTTTTTTCTAACTGGTGAACAAGAGAAAAATGCTACTGAGGTATTTTTCTTTTGTTGTTGGAAAATTTTTATCTTTCTATTTTAGACCAAATTGATTCCTCTGTATACGCTTCGTTGCACCGGTACAGTCGAAAATGAGAATTCTCTCTACATACGAGTATCGTACTCGATCATATAATGTTAAATCGTACAGCAGCATCTGGTATTTACATTATCAGCACAACGGAAAGCTCTTTTGGATTGGGTGTATTGCAGTGGAGATGATTTGGTGCCAATATATACGTATTTGAACGCAAGATGTAGTAGTATAGGTGTATCTTTCTTTTTTTTTTTTTTTTTCAAAATTAAGTTTTACTTTTATCTTGCACTGGTATCTAGACAAGATGTGTTATTTAATTATTAGTTCGGGCTCGCGTCTTAATACGTTACTCGACGATACATTGTATTGAAAAATTAATCTAAACATGGGGGGTTGGATTGGTTCGATCATCTCAACATTGGGTTCTTTCACCTTTTATATAGCATCAAACCTGCCAAGGTGGATTATTCATTTGAGAAAATTTATGACCAGAAAATTTTCTATTTGTTTATTGAACGTATCTTAATAAGGTTAATTTGAAAATTTTTCATGTATCGAGTACCCAGCTAATTTGTTATAATCGTGTCTACCTACTTAATTATCTGTTAAATGAACATCCCGTTTTAAGTAAGCTAGCTCTCGTATACAATGTAAGAAATTCGGTATATTAATTATAGGCTTTCAACGTACACGTTACGTGCATATAGTACACTACCCATACATACATTATAACGTATCCATGTAAGTAAAGTATGCCGAGTGTGTAGACCAATTATCATGATAGCCTACCTACACGATTCATCGTCGCACAACTATAGCCAGCTGTATTAAAAAAAATACACTTTTGTGCACACCTATATAGATTTATTTATTACATCGTTTAATATTTAAAAAAATTAGCCGACTTAAATTATACGTCAGCCCGGAGTATACGTATGTTATTAAGCGCCAATTTGTTATCAGAAAGCAATTTTAAATACATCTGGTAGCTAGCTAGGCAAATTTTTTATACTTAATGAATATTTTAAATCCAACGTCGCCGTCGTGTTTGTTCAACTGACGAAAAACAGATTACCACGTGTTGTCCGATATAATGTAGCTATTTGCGCGTATATATCGAGCTTATTTATTTAACGTAATTAATTTTTGTAATTTATAACGTGAAACGAATGAGAGGGGTGGTGGTGGTGGTAGGAAGAAAGAGTCGAAATTCGTTTTAGGATTTATTTAGTGATCGTTAACGAATGACAGATATGATGCGAATTAAAAAATATCCTGTAAGTCACGTTCTGTCTCTATTAAGAAAACAATGAAAAGTCGATTTCCTAGTTGAGGAATTTCATTAAATGAAATATTTGCTATATACATACAGGGTGTTTTTTCTCAAAGGAAAACTCCTACACCCTGTAAATATGCAATACATACCTAGTACATGTATGTATATATGCTTGCCTGACCTTCAAATTGAAGGGGTGTGGAAATGCAACAACAAACACAATTTCATAATTTTCTAAATTATATACATTTATGTATAAAAAAAACAATCAGCTGAGAGAAAACACTTTTCAACTTTGTGATCATATCCAGAAAATTATTTAAGATTGAAGAATGTAGGTCAACGTTATTGAAAAAAGTAGAAGTTTTACACTTAGAATCATGAATAATAAGGATAAGTTATGAGAACACATTGTTAAGGATCTTGTGGAAAATTGTGAAATTGAAATATTAACATCAAAATGTGTTTAATACCGCATTGTACAATTGACTGTGTAACCGAGGACCATCAACAGTTGATCATCAAAATTTGAACAGTTAGAATCCAGATTGTTCAGATTTTGATGGCCTGGATGTTGATTGTATGTAGCCAGTCAGGCATGTAAATATTAAATATACATTTTTCGTGACGATTTTGATCACCCGATTAATTCGAACAATATTTTCGGGCCGGATCATGCAAACAAAGTTCCGGCAAATAAGTCTTTTTTGATCACCCGTGGCGAATAATGATGGTCAACTGTTCTGGGCTGTTAACATCTGGATTGTCAACAGTTGGATTATGTTCGACAAAAAGTTAAAATTATGAAAAAATACTAAGCAATTTTCAAAATTCCTCACGTTAAAAAGAAAGTACAAATTTTTTAAATGTTTCGACACTTCAAATGAAATTTGGACTTGGGTTAGAACCTGGGAAGTGATGAAATAAAGAATTTTGAATATGTTAGTATTCCAAATATTGATGGTCTGTGGACCTTGATGGTCCACTTTTGACAGTCTCTATCAACTACTGATGGTGAAGTGTTGATAGATGTGGACCATTAAAGGCTGACTGTCCAAATCTTGATGAGCCATTATTGTTGGTCAACTCTTGACAGTCCACAGTTGATCTTTAACTCTAAATGATCAAGCATTGACAAATCTGGACCATCAAAACTTGGATTATGTTTCACGAAAAAGTCGAGCATTATAGCAAAAAATGCTAAGCAATTTTTCAAAATCCTGAATATTGAAAAATATCACAGATTAAATTTAGACTCGTGTTCGAGCAAGGGGAGGGGGCAGGGTAAAAAATTCTCACAGGATTAGCATTAAATGTCTTACATTCATTAAATGATACGTAGTTAGATTCAAACTCGGATTAAGAATACGTGAGGCTTGGGGCAGAAAGCTGCATTGAGGGTCCCTATCCCCTATCCCCTAACTTAATTATGTACATGAAATTCGAAACGTTTATATGAAAATAAATGTTTTCGAATATTATTCAAAATAAATTGCGAGACAATGCTCAGGAATGCAAAATGAACTTTTCCTGGAAGGGGCGAGAGGCCATAAAAATGTCAACTACAATTATAAAATTTTCAACTCAAATTCTGTTTACTTCTGCTCATAATCAACGATGAATTTGACAGTAAGATTTCATGGTTCATTCCGTAACAAAACCAACCAAAACATAACTTGGGTCTTTTGATTTCTCTCAGTGGTTTCTTCTTCATGAAATGGTGAAAAAAATCACCGTCATTTCGTTCTTACTACTTCATGGGGTGAGGGTGGCCCCTACAATTTTGAAGTAATCACGACTTATGTTAGAAAGTTAAATTCTCAAAGATAATATTTTAAGATTGGTTAAACTTAGGATAAATCGGCTCACGGGGTTTTGTCAGTAATTCAGTGGAGATTCAAAATTGATGTTTAAAATTTTGGAAGCTCAAATTTGAACGACGAGTACAAAGGTTGAAAGCTACCATTTAAAAATATCGAAAAATTGCCACGAACTGAATTTTTTATGCTAGTTTCAACTAATCAAATTTTCAAAATGGGATTTCAACACCTTCAGGCGGCACAATGATTCTCAATATCAGTCGAAATTCAGCTAAATTGTAAAAGTAAAGGGACATACGGATTTCTACTAATTCGACAGTGCTTGAGATTCAATATGCGATAGGGTTATAATCGCAGCTTTGTAACCAATTCCTTTTATTGGTTCCCACATGGTAAGGACACTTGGGGTTGTCAGAAGTCAGCCCCCTAAACAAATTGCACAGAATCTAACACTGGAAGGACTAACATCCCTCATTTTTGAGGAATAATTAATAATGAAACAAGTAAATTAGATATTGAATTTTAATTTTATAACCAGTCATTTTTGTCACCATCATTGCCATAGTTTTTTTTCAGTCTAAGGAAGGAACCGAATGTAAGGGATGTTTATGATTCATATTGATCCGGATCAGGTAAAAAGTTGAAAAGTACCTAGATAACCCGATACGAATCATGATACTTTGTACTGCTGGTTTTTTTGGAGCAATGATACTGCAAACCAAAAAAATGCTCTTGTCTTTTTCAAGAGATTATAACCCTTTCACACATTTAAGGTCAGCCACGTAAAAAATTGCACGCACTAATAGACATTTCAATTGAAATTCTGGCTATTGATCCCCACGTGTTTCTAACTTCAAGAAAGTACGGATGTGTTATGTCTTCAATGCAGGCGACTTGAATATGATTTTCATTAAGGAAATTCGGATTAAAAACGATTTATAAATCGTGCATATGCTGATCCTGAAATTAGTGTAGTACCACGAATAATGTGAAGAGAGGAATGAACTTGTGATTAGCAGCTGAAAATCGTACAAACATGGTGACTTGGTATCTTGTACATAACATACCGCTGAGCTAATGTTGATGCAGTTAGTAAAATATTCGTTTGCATTATAAATCCCTTGAAAGGTATCGAATATCTTGATATACTACTAGTAAATGTTCCAGGGAAAAGGCTTCAGTTTAGCAATGTCCCAAAGGTGGAATGTAAAATAATAAATCGAAATACTATACCTATATCCCGCTGGGTTACTAACTGAAATTTCTACTATTACAAAAGAATTAACAGCGATTAAATTGATCTGTTTCTAACTATCTTGAGAGGGTAAAGAGAAAGACATCGCACCGTCTCCCTGGTATGCAACAAAATGTAGTTAAAATGAAACGAAAAGAAGGGTAACGAGTAGAGGGGATTAGAGTAGACAACTGCAGCGAAATGTAAGTCTACGTACCAGCATTATCACGTTGCAAGATCGTTCACCGAAATCGTAGGTAAATACT
Organism: Ferrisia virgata; assembly: GCA_900060175.1. Classification (NCBI taxonomy): domain Eukaryota; kingdom Metazoa; phylum Arthropoda; class Insecta; order Hemiptera; family Pseudococcidae; genus Ferrisia; species Ferrisia virgata. The sequence continues at coordinate 4,851 of FIZR01027271.1, forward strand.
CGCAGTGTATAATTTTTACCTACTCTGTAACAGGTTTATTAATTGGGATGACACTTAAGTGTCGTTTAAATAATTATCCACCGTATGGTATTTTTTTTTTATTTTTTTTTGTGTGTATAGACGCGAGAATTAATAGCATTTTATCTGATATTCTTTTCTGCTCTTTCACGATGTATTCACAATGTAGTATGATATTATATTATACGTATAAAAGTACCAGCTATTGAAGAAGCTCGATGTATTTGAACTCCGGTTCGTAGGATAGAATTATAAATTGGATTGGTTTTATATAAGTTATTCTACAATTTCGAATGCAATAATTTAACGCTTAAACGAGGTTTGAAAATTGCGCGATAATTTATACACACGTACGATCGAATGGCATGTCGAGGTGGCTTGTTTTAAACGAGATTTTTTTTCTTCTCTTTTTATAAATTCGCCTCAATTAATTTGATTTGATTGGTTATGTGTGGTTGCCTGTATCTTTTTTTGTGCGTTGGGTTCTTTCAAAAGCATAATTATTAATCGGTTGGGAAGTAATTATTTAACGATGAGTTTGTGAGTAACTGTACGTATACAAATGTACCTACACATGTATAAGTATGTGTAATTTTTGATTATCTTATGAGTTGTTTTATTACATAATTGTCGTAAAATTATTCATTCGAATATTACCTCAGCTAAAAGTACAGACCAATGTTTCATCGTAACGCTATGCGAAATAAAAATTTATACGAATGATTAATTAATTATATCGGAAATCGATATAAGTATGTAGATGTACCTACCTATATTTACAGAGAAAGTTATAAGTACGAGAAGTTGCGTTTTCCTGTAATATTTAAACCATGTCTGTTCCACGTTTAAAGATTGATATCATTATTAAATGGAATGTATAAAGAAGTGTCGTTAGGTTACGAAAATGATTAGTTTGTATATTACATACCAAGGTTTTCTAATCGAATTTTATGTTCGTTTAATGACTTTACGTTGATAGATGATTGTGATGTCATAAGAGCACTCGTGTCTCCCTAATTTTTTTATCTCATATATGCACACTAGAATAGGCGCGATAGAATATATTTTGGAATTTTTACCGGGAGAAAGAGCCGATAATAATGCTAATAGATTCATATTTCAAAACAACTTAGTAGTCTTCAAGGCATTCGTGTGAATGATGAAAAATTCGCAGGAAAGGAAAAAAGCAGATAGATCATGAATCTGTTATGGAATCATCAGTAGTGACTGTTCTTACTGATTCCACAAGAGAATATGAAAATCATATTGCGGATAAGAGACAATATATCATGGAACATGTGCAGCGAAATCAGCATTGTTGATGGACAGCTTGCTGTAAGGCTATAAAGGACTACAATTTTGTAGCAAGGCACTATCAGACAAAGGTATTCGAGAAGGGTCACTTTTTTGTTTTCACAATAAAGGATTTTTTTTTGAAAAACACTCCACTAAAATGCATGAAAGACATCAATTTTAGGTGACCAAGCGCAATATTTCAAATTTAACTCCCATAAATGATTTTTCAGGGGTCCGTTAAGAGTGGTTTTTTCGTGCTTTTTCATGAATTTTTACACAACACTCAAAATTTATCTATTGAAGTAAATTCTTTGTAAAAAAAAAAAACAAGTATACTCAGTTTCATCAGTTAAACATCTTTTTTACCTATTTTTGCCTACTTCACGACTTCTGAGTTGGTATTTCAGTATAAAAAACACAATATAACTGGTTCAAAAAAAGTAAAAAAATGAAGAATTTTTAACAAATTCATTACTAGTACTTAAAAGAAACTTGTTTTGAATGATCCTGAAGACATCATCTGTGAGGGATAAAATTGAAATATTAAGCATAATCACCTTTAGTCGATGTCCTACATCCATTGTAGGGAGGCGTCTTTCAAAAAAATTTCCTTCGCGGTTTTTCAGAGAACGGTGAAAAAAACGCAAGAAATTACAATTTTTAAAAACTAGATCATTTTTTGTTCAAACATGCATAATAATTTCATTTTTGAAAAAATTTCAAAAACATGTTTTATTCAGCTTTTTGAAATTTTTTGAAATTTACGCGAGTTGTGCAACTTTAAAAATTGAGTTGGGGGCTTGAAAATTCAATCACATCCGTTTGAGGTCATATTGCAATTATTGTGACCGCACCGATGGAAAATTTCCAAAAAAAGCAAAATTTTGCCCACCCTGGTGGATACTGGGACGTTTCGGTTTTTTTTTTTTTTTTTAAGTTAAGAGATGGGTATTGAAAAAAAATTGTGAAATTATGTCAAATGAACGTAGTAAAAATTCATGGTCTTCAACTTGACCTGTATCCCTCTCCCCTTTCATTAAAAATTTTCAAAAATTATATGAAAATTGAAAAAAAATTTCTTCTTTTGATTTTTTGGTGCTAATTTTCCATAATAGACCACATGGGACCAAAATAAAACTTTGTGATTCTTCACATCTCAGGTGTTCCAAACCATGTTTATAAATAAAAAAAATCGAAAATTTCGAATTTTTTTGAAAGGAAAAAAATAGTTATACATTTATTTTGTCATTAAAAATGATGATAATTTGTATTTTTATTTTAGCACATTGAAAAAATTTTAAATAATTGATTTTTTTAAATTTTTGAACAAAATTTTAGAGCCCCTAAAAAGCCAAAAAAAATACAAAATGTTTTTTTTATTTTTTCATGTAAATTTTGAAATAAAAAAAGTAAAAGGGGGGTAGGAGTTATATTAGGTAAAAGTCAAGTGAGAAACCCACGTTATTTCGCAACTTCTTTTCAATACCTCCTCCAACTTCCAAAAAAAAAACCTAACTGTCAAATTTGATTGATCTTGGTCAGTATCGAGCTGAGAAAATTAATTTTAGTTTCGGCGCAAGATGGGTGATGAGGGAATAAAACTAAACATATTACATGAGCAAAAAAAGGTTTCAATTTTAGGATTCCAAAATAAATTTTGTTGATATTCCTTTCCTCATCCAGCACAGATCGATGGACTGTAATATCCTGGTGTTCAATAACAATATGACAGAAAATCTGACCAAAACGCAGTGCTCCGTGATGCTTTTCCTTGAACAGTGGCGAGGGTACAGGTAGATATAAAAGTGAATAGCAGAAAGGCACATCTATAACCCCTAATTAAGTCTACATACCAAATTTTAACCTTCTGGATCAGCGGAGTTTTGGATGCCACAAACTTGAAGAACCGACCAATAAACCAGATTTGCGGGACTGTGAGGGGGTGCAATGAGGCCACAAGGAGTCTGAAATTCCTAAAAGCCACATTTTGGGCATCTACTAAATATACTTGCCAAATTTCAATATCCTACTTTAGTTTGAAGTGTAAATAAAAGCGGAACAGCCTTTTTTCAAGGTTATGAAGGGGATTATTTATCTCATATCTTCCCTCCTCACTGACATAGAATGGTTTCTGAATATGTTACACAACTTTTGAATCTCTTATCGATTGGCTCCAAAAAGACTAATTTCTATCATTACACACACTCCAGCTCTCCCTCACCTTTGGTCATGACTGAATTTTGATCAAAGATCATACCCACATGAAAATATCAAATCTGCCGCCAATCGGTCAATCTAAAACTGTTGCCAAGATCTGACCAATTTTGCTAGGCATCAAACAGAGCGAATAGTGTTTAGTTTTAGTAGAAAATAAAAAAAAAAAAAAAAACATATAAACAAAGGGAAGAAATAACTATCTGACTTGACCAAAACTCGTCTCAATGATCTTCTATACCGAAAAAAAACGGATTTCTTCAATACTCCTCCTTCTATCCAGGCACAGGTGGACATACCATAATATCCTGGTTCATTGACAATATGACACAGAAAATTAGGCTAAAAATAAAAGGACGCCATTATAAAAATCAATTTGCCAAAATGAAATACCGTTCAGCATCTACTGGCGAGGAGTTTACTAGCAACATTTGTAAATTACTCGCCAAATACACGAATAGTACATACATATTTTTTACCATAAGCACAGATGGAAAACGGCTGACGCTATGACGTCTACTGCTGCTAAAAACTAAAATGAGTAGTTAAAACTATAACACTATAATTAGCAAGACGTGGTCGCGTGTAATAATTGCGATAAAGTAACCGATAATGGTATTCGGAGATGATATAATAAGGTGTTGAAAATGTTTCGCTGTAATTTTTTTCTTTTTTTTTTTTGTTAGAGCGGAAAAATAAAACGCTGCGTTGTTTAAACTTTAGGAGCTACTTCTTTTTTTTTTTTCAATCATCTCCGATCGTAATAGAGGTAATAATTCATTAGGGTTGGTATTTAGTTGATAGCCTCGGGTATGATAAATAAAACAGAAGTAGGAGAAATAAGCGTGCATAATTGTATCGACCATTACGCGCGTGTGTTGTTCATTATATTTTCATCCAATTTACGTACCTATATGCACTGCGTATACCATCAGAAGTGATTGAAATTATGAAATTCAACAAAATTACCCCGTTCGATTCACCGACAACTTGCTAACGACTGGCTACTGCTACTGCGTTGAAAACCAGTTGCTAGAACAGCTGATTGTTTAAATGCATCGGATATATACATGTATTTTTTTTCCAAGCTTAGTTTTTGAAGGAACCAACAAAATGAACGTAGGTTTGGTAGTATAATTTGGAAAACTGCATACAGCAGAAATATTTACCTACATTAATTCCCAATTCATGAAATTCAATGTTTCATATACTCTCCTTCTATCAATACCTTCTTCCGTTTAGGAAAATATTTCAAACTCGGTACGAGTACGTATAACGTAGCACTTTTTTATATGCAAGTGCGAGTATAAAAAATCCTCAACCTGGTAAGCTTTTATTATAAGGTATTCGAGAGATGCTTTGTTTGGCTTTTATTTAAACTAAAGAATAAGTTCAAAATTGTTAAATATATTCTCGTCCTTGCGTTTGTGTATACTTGTTTTATCAAATTAATTGCAGTTGGTTATTTATGGGACTATACGCAAACGTTTCGTTCACTTCTTATTAACACTAATTGGCGTCATGTTTTCCACAAAAACAATCCCAACTCCTCGCATAAGTAATTTTCAACATTATTCACTAATGTGGGCAACTCGAGAACCCGAACAGAACCTACGTAAATAGGAATGAAAAAAAAAAAAAAAAAAAGCGTTAAAGG